>JAWNLP010000166.1:0-20933 GCA_035042265.1 Drosophila imparisetae
AAATTCTATCTAACCACACCAAAGACAGTCGTGTAATCGCAAAAAAATGTGGCGGTATTCGATTGTCGCTATCGATACTTTTCGACCAATGCAACAATATGTATATATTATATATATTGATCAGGAAGGGAGCTCAAAACGGCTTTCATTCATTCATGATAATATGGACATAATTTGATATCGCAACATCGAAAATGGAGTTATTATAATATTAATATTTCATATAATTTAGATGTTGCTAAACAAAATGATCATTTCAACCTGGAGAAGGCTATATAGCTCTCTATAATTACTAGTAGCCGCACTATATAATATATATAACTCACAGTAAAATTAAAAATCACTTGGATAACTTACATTTATTTATTTATAATTTTTTTTATGTATTTAAATATATATACCAAGTAAGTTAGTAAGTTGCTTTTCTCTTCTCTTATCTTGAGACTGCAAGAGAACAAGTCGGCAAAATCCGAAGGAAAAAAAAAATTAACTCAGCTCACAAGCAAGTTTTATCAACTGACGTTTGTGAAAGGTAGACTGATGAAGAAAAATGTCTATTTTAACAGTTGCATCAGTCACAGATCGAAATGATATTTTGTAATTTTCACTAATCTGCCGTCTTATTTAACATTGCTGTCAATATCCACTCTAAACAGAAATGTAAACAAGGCTTTCAATTTTTGCTTATTGATTATCGATAAATCGATGAGAAAAAAGTTTAATGGCAAGAATTTGGTTCTCCGTTATGTAGGCAAAAAAATAATATTCGGTGAGCAATTATTTTATTTCGTTGCTAGTTACCCACAATAATTGTCAAATGTCAACAATGCAGTAACATTCTTCGGTTGCAGTTATAAAAGTTTCCTTCATATAAAAGGAAGAGCCGAAAACGTCTTGGGTACGCGAAGCTTTTCTTCATTTGTAACTTAATTTGTGTGTACAACTTTGTGTAATTTGCGCTTGTCTAAGCACATAGACTAAAGCTATCTTGACGACTGCACCAAATTGTAATTGACAATTTTAGATTTTGCTTATATAAGTTAAGAACAATTATTCCTAAATCAACAATATGCCCAAACCCACCGAAAATACACTAACAAACAACATTCAGATCTTGCGCCGCGTCAGCACATTTCGCCAGAGGCCCTGATCCACCTGCTGTCCAGCTGCAGCTGCTTCAACCAACGAGCACAACTGCTGCTGCTGTGAGGCCCTGATCCAGCTGCTGTCCAGCTGCAGCTGCTTCAACCAACGAGCCCAACTGCTGCTGCTGTGAGGCCCCAAACCAGCTGCTGTCCAGCTGCAGCTGCTTCAACCAACGAGAACAACTGCTGCTGCTGTGAGGCCCCGATCCAGCTGCTTCAACCAATGAGGCCTGCTGCTGCTGCTGTAAGGCCCCGGTCCAGTTGCATTTTTACATGAATTCAGGCTAAGCATTTTTGTATAAATAAAGAGCCTGCTCATTAGAACGGCGTTAGTTCGATCCTAAACGTCGACTCACTAAAACCAAACAGTTCAGTTTTTTTATTAAAAAGGAAGGAACCGTTTAATTTATATATGCTTTTGAACGTCATCATCCTTATAATGTTGTTTTTTCTTTTTGCCGCCATATTTTTTGATTTCTGCATGTATGGCGTCATTTGGAATTCTCATGATGCCGGGGTGGCAATTTTGACCAATTTTGGAAAATATGAAATTATTCAATTCCGAGTATGGAAGCTTTAAGCAATTTTGCTGGACGAGGATTAAGCAGATTTTAAATCGCAATCCGCCGCGAAATTGACGATAGTTCCTGATTCCCCTTATAATTTCCATCCTTTTTCATCACCTTAAATAACTAAATGGAAGCCTTTTCTAGTTGACGGTCAGTTGCATGACTCCCATATTATTAACGATATCTTGATTACGTACAACTTTGTTATTTTTAAATTTTCTTTTGCTCTTTATCTATCAAAATTAATAAGTGGTGACTAGTTGTAGTTAGTCACATTTTCCCCAGGTCAATTACCGAGATGGTTCTGTCTCACAGTACCGAAGACTTAACTCAAACTAGTGACACAGGCAAACATTGTTTCATCTGTTCAGAAATAATAGTTTACCAAGCTCAGTTAGTAGCAACCTCTTGTGGCCATTACTTTCACCGACCGTGCTTTAATTCCCAAGGCAGCAAAAGGAAGGCGTGCCCAATTTGTAATCAGAGTCTGACACGCCTAACTTCGGCTTCATCTGAGAATCTTAGTCCCGCTGGACCATCTACGTCCAATTCAAGAAGGCCCTCAACATTTCAGTCCCTTCAGACCAGAGCTCAAGCGAAACGGGTTATAAATTCCGATCAAGCCGAAATGCGCAACGCTGAAGATCTTAATTTGTCACAGGGCTCAGCAACTCTTCGCCAAGAGATACCAAACATGGAATCGATACAGCAATCGTTGGCCGAAACTATAAGAGTGGCTATGGTCGAGCAAACCCGTCTGATTGCTACCAGTTTGACCGACCAAACGAACAGGTTGGTCCAAGCCCTTTCGGAAGGTCTTAGAGTTAGTCCAACTGTCGACCTGGCGAACGTATCTTCTTCTCACTTGCGGCCTCCGTCTGAAGTAGGAAATCAAGCGACTGAGCCAGTTTTACGGTTGCCTTCTCCAATGGTACCGACTTCGGGCTTAGCTCAAAATCAGGCAGCAAGGAATGCTTTTACAGCCAATCCGGCACCACATTTCGAAAACTCTCTTCATACTGGTGGTGACAGGTCGCAGTCGGCAGCAACCGTTAATCCTGTTAATGGTAGATTAGGTTTTGACATTCGGCCAGATCGAATAAGTCAGATAATGGCTAATTGGAAAATTAGGTTCACCGGCAAGGCCACGATGTCAATTGAAGATTTTTTATATCGAGTAGAAGCTTTAACAAAGCAAACATTGAATGGCAATTTTGAATTGACGGCAAGATATGCCAGTAACTTGTTTGACGGCAGCGCTAGTGAATGGTACTGGCGCTATCATAAAAGTGTCCCGGAAGTTTATTGGCAAGACCTGTGCGTTGCTCTTCGTGGCCAATTTAAGGATGACCGGACTGACAGGAATATTCGAACCGAAATAGAGCATCGAAAGCAAAGATCAAATGAATCATTTGATGATTTTTATGGGATCATAGCTGCCTTAGCTGACAAACTGTCAGAGCCCATGTCTGAAAGGTCATTGGTAGAAACCTTAAGAGCCAACTTGTTAGCAGACATTCAGCTCGAGATATTATATGAGCAAGCTAACACTGTGAAGGAATTGCGGCACCTAGTTCGGACGCGAGAAATTTTCTTCCAATCAGTTGCAAAAGCCAAGCCATCAGCGGCTGTACCTCGACGTCTCGTGAATGCCATTTCCGAGACCGAATCGGAGATGGTCCCCGATGAAGAAACTGCATCCGATGTTCAGTACGACTTGTCAGTGGTGGATTTGTCCTGCTGGAACTGCGCCGGGAAGGGTCACCGATACCAAGAGTGTATGGCAGAGCGCAAAGTATTTTGTTATGGTTGCGGAAAAGCAGACACTTACAAACCCAGTTGTAGAAACTGCACTGCAAGCGTTTCAAAAAACTATCACGCCCGTGCACCGCAGAGAGGTGTACGCAAACAGTTGGTCAACAAAGCGACCAATACCGACTAACCGCGTCGATTCCAGCCTCATGTCAATCCCGTCAACCAGACTTACTCTTCAACAATCATGTTGACTTACCAGACTTACTCTTCAACAATCATGTTGACTTACCAGACTTACAAAAAAATCGTTCAAAACGTCGTAGAAATGATTTTAAAAATTTATGCCGTATGGAAAAAAAATCGCTGTTAGCTTCAATAATAGCTGTACCTAATGACTTACGCCCTCATGCCCAGGTAATGCTTTTCGGAAAAACCATGGTAGGACTTATGGACACTGGGGCTTCGGTCAGCTGTATCGGGGGTAGTTTCGCTTCTAAGCTCCTTCTTGGAGATCTAAAGTATAAGCCAATGAACGCAAAAGTGAGGACAGCTGACGGAAAAGGTCAAAACATATTGGGCAAAGTAATTGCAGAAGTAACCTTCAGGGGAGAGACTAAGAATTTGACGTTCTACTTAGTTCCTTCACTAGCTGCAGACCTTTACCTTGGCATTGACTTTTGGACAGTTTTCGATTTATTACCCTTACATTTAACGACAAAAAGCCTGAATATTTCGTCACTAAGCGATCCGACAACTCGAGAGTTGACTCCAACACAACAAAAACTGTTACAGAAAACTATAAGTTTGTTCCCCTCATTTACAACAAAAGGATTGGGTAGAACGACACTAATCTCACATGTGATTGATGTGGCAGAGGCTAAACCTATAAAGCAGCGTCATTATGCAGTGTCGCCTGCTACGGAGAAGCTAATGTACGAGGAACTCGACCGGATGTTACAGCTTGGAGTGATTCAGGAATCAAACAGCTCCTGGTCCTCCCCAGTCGTATTGGTTAAAAAGCCCGGAAAAGTTAGGTTATGCATTGATAGCAGAAAGGTTAATGAAGTTACTGTAAAAGATGCATATCCTATGCCATTAATCGATGGGATCTTGAGTAGATTGCCGAAAGCTGAGTATATAACAAGCCTTGACCTTAAGGATGCCTTCTGGCAAATACCTCTCCACCCAAACTCTCGCGACAAGACCGCCTTTACCGTTCCTGGTCGGCCATTGTACGAGTTTGTGGTCATGCCTTTCGGGCTCACTAATGCCCCACATTCTATGTCCAGACTGATGGATAAAATAATTCCGGCACATTTGCGTAATGAGGTATTTATATATTTAGATGACTTATTGATTATTTCCGATTGCTTCGATCATCATTTGGAAGTCCTGTCCATAGTTGCGTCTAATTTAACTCGCGCTAATCTAACGCTTAATGTCGAGAAAAGCAAATTCTGCAGATCGGAGGTTAAGTATCTGGGTCATGTTATAGGCAATGGCATCATTAGCACCGATCCCGAAAAAATATCCGCTGTAAGGGACTTTCCAATACCACGATCAGTAAAGCAAGTTCGTAGGTTCCTTGGCATGACTGGCTGGTATCACAAATTTATCAAAAATTACGCAGCTATCGCTTCTCCACTGTCCGATACACTAAAGACAAAGCGAAAGTTTGAATGGACCGACGAAGCCCAACAGGCATTCGAGTCCCTAAAGAATCACATGTGTTCGGCTCCTGTATTGCATAGCCCTAACTTCGCTGAGCCTTTTTCATTACATTGTGACGCTAGTCACACTGGAGTTGGAGCGGTGTTGATGCAGACCAATAGTGAGGGTGACGAGGTGCCAATTGCGTTCATGTCAAGGAAACTTAATCGATGCCAAAGGCAGTATACGGTCACAGAGATATAAGGGAAGTTCGATATCTTCCATCCGTTGGAAGTACTGAGCATCGTCAAAAATTGTCAGGCAAAAAAAGCCTAATTCAGAATCATTTCCAACCGAATCAGTCAGAGCTCAATAAATATTCAGTTTACTTATAGGCTCACTACAATTTAAGTGCATACAAGATACTTTTCATGTAAGTATTCCGAATTCTGTGATTATTAGATATCTATTTTAGTTGTGTGTATATCTACTCATCTCGAACTGACGCCAATCTCTTAACTTTGTGATTCAAGATGTTGGGCAAAATACGCAAAATGAAACGAAGCTCGATAGGTGTGATGGTTGCCAGACCTCGCAGATCTGCTGAGGCCACAGCCGTAACTTTAGAGGTTGCTGTAGAAGCTGATGGAGTTGCTGACACGGCAGACAACGATCCCGTTGTGGCTGAAATACGCAACAACTTTCTGCGCAGGAGCGATATCCAGCTGCTGCATGGTCCACATTTTCTAAACGATGCTGTGTTTAGCTTTTATATGGCCTATCTAGGCGAGATTAATTACAAGGAGAATTTCACCTCTGCGTTTGTGACACCGCAACTGTCTCAGTGCTTGCCCCACATAGACAGGAAGCAGCAGGAAACGGCGCTTATCAATGAGCGCTTGGCCCTTTCCAAAACAATCATAATTTTTTGGGGTGAATGACGGTGTAACGAACCAATTTCTTGGCTAACGCTCAGTCGAGCTGTGGGTTCGTGCAACGAATTTATAATTGGTCGCGATGCGACAATTAACAACACGTTTATATATATATTGTATTAAATATGGTTTTTATTTAATTCACTAATTAAAAATTTCGTTTATTGTCTGCGTTTATATTCTGTGACAATTCACTGAGGGCTATAGCTTGTTTCGGAAAGTGATCCTGTTCGGGAAAGTCGGTTCTAGGCACCCCGTGCACCAGTTACACAAGTTTGCGGCTTCGCGCTGCTCGACAAGTTATCATACGGCACTCCGTTTAATCAAAAGGATTCGCACGTATACCGTCTAACGCAGGCTTGATCGCGCACGCTCAACTTGTGACTATGCAGGCCTCGCCTATTACCACGACTTAAACGTGGCAAGGATTCACTTCTTTACCCACTTAAGTTCCTCAGTGTCCTGTATTGGTATTAGTCTCGACAGCGTCGAAAGACTCGACGCTTCTTGGTTGTGTATCGTCCTGTTTGATACACCTTGACTTGTGTTTGTTCACTTGTTATTTAATTTCCTGCCGCACTTGCGTAGGTTTTGTTCATAGCTTCTGCTTATGAATTCTGTTTTCGGACCGCTGGGCAGAGTTTCCCCTTCTCGTGTGGGATCTGACTGAACTGCTTCTGTCGCCTGGGCTGCTCTTTTTATAGTGGCAGCCTTTTGTCGGGACTGTACCAGAAATCACGCGATCGCCTCGGTGGCGTGATTTCTGGTAATTTTCCACTGCCATTTGCTGGCGCCAGCCTATGTCTGCCGTTAGTGTGAGTATGGATGGAGATATTGCACTCGCAATACTCCTCACACCGTAACGGCACATGTCCTGGTGGACATGTGTGTCAGACACGCTTATATGGCTGACAACCTGGGTACGAAAGGGAGAGGACGAAAGACAGCGAATTCGCCGCAACTGCAATCAGAGCCGGACTTCGGTCTGATGTGCAGTTACTGTGAGGGGCGCATATAGCACACATAAATATATAAACCTATATATTTATTTTTCATCGCTATATGGCTCCTCACACTCCCCTCTTTCTTCGGCAGTGGAAGACTTCCACTGTCCCGACGGCGACGTTTGTGTTGATGTGCTCGTTGGTGCGCTCATCCAAGCTGGGGAAGACGGATTTTCAAGAGTTAATGATCCCCTCTCTTGTTACCCCAGTGATCATTTCTAGATCTTCATTTTTTTTCTTTATTCTTATATATTTTCTTTTTTGTTTTCCTACCCTTGGGTCTGTTCTTGGAACACCCGGGTTCCCTGGCCTACCGTCCTCTTAACGCGGTAGCGTCGTCCCACGCACCACACTAGTCGTGACGTCCGACGATTAAAGCCCGGGTGGTCGGCTATGGCCTCGACGACCTGCGTAGGCCACTCGGTTGTTGAAAGTTCTCCCCATTCCACGCCGGACACCGGCGCGGACCGTTGCCGCTGCAGCGTCGGTCTCGGTGGCCGGCGCGTCGTCTCCGGGTGTGATGCTTGACGGTGGAAGGCTGGCCGGGGGTATACCGGCGGTGGGGGTGGTGGCGTTTCTGGCCGCCGGGTAATTGGCCTTGGTACCGGTTGTTGCACGGGTCGGACCGTCGGTGCCTCCTCTTCCAGTTGTCACTCGGGTGGCGGCCGCACATCCACCTGCCAACTGTGTACCACGGTATAGGTATGATGCCAGTGTCCGGCGACATAGGTCCGTTTATATTCGCGGGACACTGTGGGTGGCTGGGGTTGAGGGCTTTGTTGTGGTTCGGCGTCGTGTGTCGCCTCGTCTTCATCGGATGAGATGATGATGACCTCCTCGGCTCGCGCCCGGGGCACGTAAGGCATCGTGTCCTCATCATCCGTCGTCGGCATTCGCGTCGCTGTCGGCGTCCGAGTCGGTGTCGGAATCCGAGCCGACGTCGGAGTCACCACTATCGTCCTCGTTGACCCGAGAACGGGAGAGCATGATTTCGTCGTCATCGTTCAATGACTCGCCATACTCCTCCCCGCCCTCGTGTATCGGCTCTCCCTCGCTGACTCCGCTGTTAGTCGTGCCTCTGTCCTCATGATATTGAGGCCTGGGGCCCACGGTGTCGTCGTCATCCTCCGATGACTCGTCGTGTTCCCCTTCGTCAACGTCAGATAATGGATGGTAGGGGCTGTCGCGTGGCTCGTGGTCGCGGCCCCATCCGCCTTCCTCGATGTCGTCGCCGTGGACCTCGTCGTCGACCACTGATGGTGGTCGTTCGACGGGGTCGATTGAGCCCGCGCGTGGTCGCGGCACTGGGAATCGCACCGCGGATTCCTTCCGGTCGGGGGTCGGTGGTAGCTCTGGGAACAGCCTCCTCACCCACTCGGGGTCGATATCATCCAGCTCGCTGGGATATTGACGTCGTCGCGGCTGTTCGTCCTGTTCCATTGCAGGGTTCGGCGGCTTCCGCGCCGCTCCATCGATGCTCACCTCGTTCTCACTCTCGTCGTGACATGGCGGCGCCCACAACTCCAGTTCGTCGTCGTCGCGCTGGTCTTGTGGTGGCAGTCGTGGTGTGGGCACACGCACCACACGCACCAAGCGCATCACGCGCAGAACTCGCACTATGCGAACCACGCGTCCGCGTGGTCGCCGAGATCGCCGTCCAGCAGGCATGCGCGCTGTTGGACCGGCTCCTCTTCCGTGTTGGATTCCAGCTACGCTGGGTCCAGCAACGGGATTTGACGCCGACCGGCGTTGGCCACTGGAGGCTGCGTTGATCTTTTCCTCGCTGTTCATGTTTGGTGTTTTCTTCTCTGCAAAATTTTCTAATAAGCTGCGCGCGTGCCTGCAGTCTGATTATATAGTTTTGGGCGCTCGTGTCCCTTATTTCTCACTCTCTCGGGTTGAGTTTGTGCTCTTATATATGAATATAACTATTTGGATATATAAGTTAAGAACAAATATTCCTAAATTACCAATATACCCAAACTCACCGCAAATACACTAACTCACTGCAACAACAATAACATAGTTCGTCAACAACAATCCCAACTGCAACCAGCGATCACAACCAAAGGCGCATGGACGAATACGACACGCGCCTTCGTCAGCATATTTTACAAGTAGTCCATCGTGGGACCCAAACAGACAACCGACACCCCCAGTAGACTCCGTCAGCGCATTATACAAGTGGGCTAGCGTGAGACTCAAGCGGGCCATCCGAATTAGACTCCGTCAGCGCATTCCATAGGTGGGCTACCGTGAGACCCAAGTGGGCCACCCGACACCTCCACCAATGGGACAGCAGCGACAAAGCTACAGCGACGCAGCTACAACGCCACAACGCCAGCAGAATGCAGCAAACCAATGTTTCTTTATAATAAACAATATTGTATTAAATCAGTCCTAATAAAGCACTAAAACCAAACAGTTCAGTTTTTTTTTATTAAAAACGCTAAGGAACCGTTTAATTGGCGCCCGAGCAGGGACCGGTACGCAGTTAAGCAAATCGCGAGTTGTTGAAGTGTATTTTTTTAAAAAAGAAAAATAATCACACGCCTAGTTATACGCGCGTTAAATAACGGCAAACTAAGGACATCTCGCGAGAAAAGCCGAAATAGGCCAGTGTCGAAAAGTAAAGTGCCTCAAGTAGCCACGTTCAATTCAAAAGCGCCTCAAGTAGCCGCAGAAACGAACACGACCAAGTGCCAAGTTCATATCAAAAGCGCCTCAAGTAGCCGCAGATACGAACACGTTCAAATCAAAAGCGCCTCAAGTAGCCGCAGATGCGAACACAAACTGCACGTTTCTATCAAAAGCGCCTCAAGTAGCCGCAGATAAGAACACGATTAATTTCGAAGTGCAGGACAGAACTGTGTACCGGTGCCAAAACAATTACCGCCGACAACCCTGTAGTGTCCGTCCGCAGGGTACCGCGAATTAAAGTATCCAGAGGAACCCGAGTCACCCATCTCGAAGCGAAATCGTCGTGGGACAAAAAGGAGCAATTCCAAAGGATCGTCGTGGGAGATTCGCCGGGATGTTAATTGTATTGTAAGCATAAAATATAAGAAAACATTTTTGAAAAAAATATTTGTAAAATAAGACAAAATTTTATGTGGACAAAATATTTATAAAATAAGAAAAATTTTGGAAAAAATATCCAGAAACCAAGAAAAAACTTTTTTTGAGAAAATATCTATAAAATAAGAAAAAATCTTTTTTTGAATAAATATTCAAAAAAATAAAAAAGAAAAATTTTGAGAAAATATAAGAAAAAATTATTTTTTCTTTCAAGAAAATATTCAGAAAATAAGAAATATTTTTGAGAAAATATTTATAAAATAAGAAACATACTTTTTTTTGAAAAAATATTCAAAAAATATAAACAAAAAAAATAAAAAGTTTTCGTTTAAGAAATATTCCAAAAAAAAAAAAAAACAAAAAAAATTTTTTTGTGTGCTACAAAATATTTTGAAAATAAGAAAAAAACCTTTGAGAAAATATTTCGAAAACAAAAATTAGAAAATAATAAAAATAATAACAACTCAGAAAAAATCTTGGTAAAGAAAAAAATCAAAACAAATTTAAAATTAACGTAAATAAGAAAATTTAAAATTTAAAACAAAACCAATAATTAACAGCAAATTTTAAAGAAAAAAGTTCGACTAACCAAGTAACTTCTATAGAAATATTTTCCTATCGCTCTGCAACATTGAAAAAAGTCATTTAAAAGAAAAAATATATAAAAGTGGTCCGAAGTTAAAAACAAAAATGCAGTCTAACGATTTGTCCGAATCCCTAGCCAACATGAGGCTAGGAGCAGCTGGTACTAGCACCCAGAAAAACACCCAAGTAAGCTCATCTCTGAGAGATACAATAGTATCGTTAATAAAAGAGACGCTTCAAGGAGGTGAAATAATCCGACAAGCAATAGGTAGCGAAGATAACGATCTTCTATATGACATCCCATTTACTAACCCCAGAGTAGGGGAGGAACAAGAAAAAGTTCCAGAAATAACACGGCTGATTAGAGAGTTTTCAGGAGACCGAACAGCATTCGGCTCGTGGAAAAAAAACGTGGACAGAATAATGGCAATTTATAACGGCCAGGAGGAGACTTATAAATATTATCTGGCGACTTTAGCAATTCGCAATAAAATAATAGGAGAAGCAGATGCAGTACTGGAATCCTACAACACTCCGATGAACTGGAAGGCCATCTCCAAGTGCCTCACGAACATTACGCATAGGAGAGATTAAAACTCTCGAATATCAAATGTTCTCTTAACTCAAGGACGCTGTCTGTCAGATTTTATCAAATGGTATACCACCAACTCTCTCTGATCTCAACCATAAGCGTGCAAGAAGACGCACCTGAGGTAGTTAGAGCTCTGACGAACAACTATCGAGGCAAAGCTCTGGATACGTTCGTCGAGGTTAAACGGAGACTTACCAAGACTCTTAGCAATCAATGAGCCAAGAGATCTTAGTCATGCCTTCACCTGTGCAACCTGGTGGAAAACCAAGAGCACAGAAATGCATTTATACCTAGAATAAAAAAACAAATAACACCTTTACCACCCAGAAGTTATATCCCGGTACGCCAGCTAGGCAAACCACCACAAGCCAATAATACCGGACAATGGAGGAATTTCGAACCTAAACTTTACCATACCCCCCGACCAAATATGACTTATCAGATGTCAAACCCCAAACAGTTTCCCCAGAGTCAACAATACACATTGCCGCAACAATTCTTCAATACTAAACAGACTTACCAAGCGCCTCCGCGCCCATTCTTCCCAAAACCAGAGCCAAAACCTGTATCAATGGGAGACCCTCAGAGTAGGACTCGCACCCGCTCACGCGGGCACACCCCCTCGCGCTCGAGCGGCAGCCACCATCAACGCACATCGCAACCGAAGCACCGGGCGTGATCTAAATCATGCCACACCCCTCACCTGACGGAATACCAATTCACGACTTTATACGAAGAACAAGAACATTAACATTTGACCCCCAGACGTTTACGCTAGCAGCTTAGAACCGCAAAGCTTACGCTCTACCGGATGAGGGAGGAAGTGAAGTCGGTTACGAATACCAACCTACAATGGTTGACGCCTCAGATATCCATTTTTTAGATTAAATAGTTCCTCTTTGCCCTATTTTCAGTGCATAACGAGGAACGGCACCCCACTAAACTTTCTAATTGACACAGGTTCCAATCACCCCAAATTTAGTTATGAGGCCGAAAGAAAATAAAAACATATTCAATGCAACTTCTGTCGGTGGACAAACCAAAATATCCCAGCACACATTTCTCAGCTTATTCAGTCAAAAAAATAGACCAATCAAGTTTTTCCTACTTCCAACTTTAAAAACCTTCCACGGTATCCTAGGCAATGATACTTTGAAACAACTGAACGCTGTTATTGACGTAAAAAACGAAACCTTAATTAATGGAAATTACAGAATTAAAATAAGACAGCTAGAAACGCAAGCAGTGAACACTTTAAAAGACGACAGGCCCTGCAACGACAGGTCAAGACACGTCACGAAACTCATTCAACTTTAGTTCGCAGAACCTGACGAAAAACTGACATATACCACCAGAGTGTTAGGAGACAATAACAAACATTACCAATACCCTACTTCTCTAAGAGGAGAAGTCGAAAAGCAAATAGATCAGTTGCTGCGAGACGGCATAATAAGACCTTCACGGTCACCATACAATGCCCCAGTGTGGGTAGTACCAAAAAAGAGCGACGCATCAGGCGAAAAAAAGTTTCGAATAGTCATTGACTATAGGAAGCTTAACTCTGTAACAATTTCGGATCGATACCCGATCCCCGAGATTGGAGAAATCGTCGCACAATTGGGCGAGAATAAATATTTTTCCGTAATAGATCTCAAAAGTGGATTTCATCAAATTCCACTCATTAAAAAAGACATTGAAAAAACTGCATTCGCAGTAAATGGCGGAAAATATGAATTCACCAGACTTCCGTTTGGTTTAAAGAATTCGCCATCGATATTCCAACGAGCATTAGACGACATCTTAAGAGATCACGTTGGAAAAATCTGCTATGTCTATATAGACGCATCATCATTTTCAGCAAATCGGAAGACGAACACGCTAAACATCTAAATATGGTCTTCACGACCTTAGATAAAGCAAATATGAAAATTCAAATCGACAAATGCGAGTTTTTCAAGACCGAAGTCGATTTCCTAGGCTTCACTATTTCAGCAGATGGTATCAAAACCAACGAAGGAAAAGTGAGAGCAATAAAAAACTTCCCAATACCCAAAAGCCTCAAAGACTTACGTTCTTTCTTGGGTTTGTCAAGTTATTACAGAAGATTCATCCGCGATTACGCCAAATTAGCAAAACCTCTCACAACTCTTTTAAGAGGAGAAAATGGCAGACTCTCAAAGAATCTTTCCCATAAAGCCGAGGTAACACTCGACAATAATGCAATTAAAGCATTCTGTAAAATCAAGAGCACGCTCAGCTCGAACGATGTGGTACTAGCCTACCCCAATTTTGAAAAAGAATTTCACTTAACAACCGATGCATCAAATTTCGCCATCGGAGCAGTTCTCGAACAAGAGGGTAGACCCATTACTTTCATATCACGTACACTCTCGAAAACAGAAGAAAATTACGCAACCAACGAAAAAGAAATGTTAGCCATTGTCTGGGCTCTTCAGAACCTGCGTATGTACCTCTACGGTACCTCAAAAGTAATAATTTTTACAGACCATCAACCCTTAACTTTCGCACTAAGCAGCAAAAACCATAATGGAAAACTCAAAAGATGGAAAAGTTACCTCGAAGAATATAACCATGAATTAAGATATAAACCAGGAACCTCGAACGTTGTTGCAGACGCTCTATCCAGAAATCCCCCAAAAACCGAGATAAATACCACATCCACATCAACATCCACAGTACAGAGTGATGACAGCTTGTCACACAACCTTGTACCTGTGATGGAAGTCCCCATTAACGTCTTTAAAAACCAAATTTTTTTGTTGACATCAGAAACAGAAACATACGAATTCAAATTAAATTAAATTTTCCTACTTACCACAGACACATAGTTACAAAACCACATTACTCAGAAGACGACCTAGTAAACATCCTAAAAAAACGGTTAAACCCAAAAATTGTCAATGGTTTATTGACCACAGAAAATATTATGGCAAAAATTCAAAACATTTACCCTTCCCATTTCGGGAATTATAAAACCAGGTACACTCAAAAACAGGTCCATGATATCACGAATGAAAGCGAACAAACAGAAATCATAACAAAAGAACACACAAGAGCTCATACGAATGCAATAGAGAATAAAATACAAATACCTAACAACTTTTTCTTTCCTAACTTAACGAAAAAAATCGAAACAATAACAAAAGCTTGCGAAACTTGCAAAGAAAGCAAGTACGATAGGCACCCACAAAAAGGAGAATTACAAGCAACCCCTATTCCATCCTATCCAGGTCAAATTATCCATATAGAAATTACTACAGAGAGAAATATTGTTCTAACTGCAGTAGATAAATTTTCAAAGTACGCACAGATAAAAATTTTAAATTCAAAAGCAACTGAGGATATAAAACACCCACTACGCGAAATAATGATAGCTTTCGGCATGCCAAAATTAGTTGTTATGGACAACGAAAGAGCCTTGAACTCCGCATCAATCAAATTTTTATTGGAAGATCAATTAAAAGCAAAAGTCTACACGACTCCGCCATACAATTCAATCAGTAACGGACAAGTTGAAAGATTCCATTCAACATTAACCGAAATAATGAGATGCGTTAAGAAAGACGAGAGAATATCGAACTTCGCGGACCTATTATTCAAATCTGTTCAGCTATACAACAAATCCATACATTCCACCGTAAACCAAAAACCAATAGACATATTTTTCGGAACCCGAGACACTAGCAATCCCCAAGAACTTGAGGAAAATAGAAACAAAGTCAGAAACAAGGTAAAACATAAACAGGCAAAGGACTTAGAATATCATAACAGCAGGAAGAAAAAAATAAGACATTACGGAAAAGGAGACATAGTTTACTGCAGAATCGATAAAAGACTAGGTTCAAAATTAACCCCAAAATATAAAAAAGAAATAGTAGAAGAAAATAGAAATAGCACAATAAAAACACAAGGTGGCAGAATAATTCACAAAAATAATCTAAAAACATGATATCTTACAGATTTTTATACACACCCACTTTTTCCCTTACTCGAACCTAAACTCGCAAAATCCAGAGCAATAAACACTCTAAAAATGGTTGGCCGGCTCGCCGGATCACTGTGATTACGAGAATTTAGTTTCAAAAACAGACGAGCAAGTGGAAAATATTAATAGACAAATGGAAAAAAATAAAATCATAAATAAAACACTAAAATAAACTACAAATAAGATAAATAGCCAAGACGAAATTGCCACACAATTAAAACTTAAAATACACTTTTGTAAAGAACAATTAAATAATCTCATGTACGCCACCCATTGGGCAAGAACCAAAAAATAAACTAAAATTAATATAATCAAATGTAAACAACATAATTTTGAAATTCAAGAAAATTGCAAGTATTTGTTTAAAAACTAAGTTAATTGATCTAAGCACTGACACCTGCATAACACGCGTCCTCAAAAGCCAAGCAGCCGATGGTCAACTGATAAACAGCCAAGGAACAAGATTCTTCATCGCGTCCGAGGACGTCCGCGTTTAAAGGGGGAGGAGTTAAGAACAATTATTCCTAAATCAACAATATGCCCAAACCCACCGAAAATACACTAACAAACAACATTCAGATCTTGCGCCGCGTCAGCACATTTCGCCAGAGGCCCCGATCCAGCTGCTGTCCAGCTGCAGCTGCTTCAACCAACGAGCACAACTGCTGCTGCTGTGAGGCCCCGATCCAGCTGCTGTCCAGCTGCAGCTGCTTCAACCAACGAGCCCAACTGCTGCTGCTGTGAGGCCCCGATCCAGCTGCTGTCCAGCTGCAGCTGCTTCAACCAACGAGAACAACTGCTGCTGCTGTGAGGCCCCGATCCAGCTGCTGTCCAGCTGCAGCTGCTTCAACCAACGAGCCCAACTGTTGATGCTGTGAGGCCCCGATCCAGCTGCTGTCCAGCTGCAGCTGCTTCAACCAACGAGCACAACTGCTGCTGCTGTGAGGCCCCGATCCAGCTGCTTCAACCAATGAGGCCTGCTGCTGCTGCTGTAAGGCCCCGGTCCAGTTGCATTTTTACATGAATTCAGGCTAAGCATTTTTGTATAAATAAAGAGCCTGCTCATTAGAACGGCGTTAGTTCGATCCTAAACGTCGACTCACTAAAACCAAACAGTTCAGTTTTTTTATTAAAAAGGAAGGAACCGTTTAATTTATATAATGATAGTTCGAATGTATTGTGTATCTGATTTTGTCCCCTTCACGATATTTCTGCTCAGCGTAAATAAAAAAATTTGTGTTGCCTACTTTAGGGCATTTGCTTTGATGTAAGTTTATCTTACGATTCTCAAACGGTTTAAGCACAAATCTATTGACATGCTAGATGCAGCAACAGGGTTCTTTTTTTTTAATCAGAGCAATTGACGATATTTTATATATATATTTTATTTCTTCATTACTTTTTTACAGATTTATTACTCTTTTTCCATTTCTTTCTTGTTTTCCTTTTTTGTACGTTGATGGGCAACTCTGTGTGTCTTTAAATGATTGGGCAATTTCTGCCCGCCTCTGTTTTGGTTATATTTTAGTAAATAATAACCTTAGTAAATGTCGCTTATAAATATATGCCCTCATAATAATAATGAATAGGTAGGCCGTAATTTATTGCTCGACCATAATGCCCATGCCGTTTCTAAGCCATAACTCTGCCATATCTTTAAGGACATCAATTAAAGGCTCTTGAGTTCTTCCTTACGAATACTGAAATTAACATTTTGAAAATATTTGTTGTTCCACCAAATCGGTTTTAATGTTTTTAATTCTTTTTATTAATTTTCGCTTCATATTTATATACATATATTATATATTTTAAGGGTAAAAGGGAATAATGCAAAAAAAAAATTACAATTAATTAAACGTCCGAACCTGCTTCAGTCTCACTCGAACTACCGTGGGAGGCATTGATCTTGAATTCCTCCATGCATTCAGCTTTTTCACCTTTGGCTGCGTCAGCTTTTGCTGTGGCTGCGGCAGCTTCCTCTGCTTTAAGTGCGGCAGCTTCTGAGGATATAACTAAGGCAGCTTCTGCGGCAGCTTTGGCTGCGGCAGCTTCTCCTTCTTTGACTGCGGCAGCTTCTGAAGATATAACTAATGCAGCTTCTGCGGCAGCTTTTGCACCTTTGGCTGCGTCAGCTTCTGCTGTGGCTGCGGCAGCTTCCTCTGCTTTAAGTGCGGCAGCTTCTGAGGATATAACTAATGCAGCTTCTGCGGCAGCTTTTGCACCTTTGGCTGCGTCAGCTTCTGCTGTGGATGCGGCAGCTTCCTCTGTTTTAAGTGCGGCAGCTTCCTCTGTTTTAAGTGCGGCAGCTTCAGCAGCGTTGGCTGCGGCAGCTTCTGCTGTGACTGCGGCAGCTTCCTCTGCTTTAAGTGCGGCAGCTTCTGCGGAAGCTTTGGCTGAGGAAGCTTCTCCTTCTTTGACTGCGGCAGCTTCTGAAGATATAACTAATGCAGCTTCTGCGGCAGCTTTTGCACCTTTGGCTGCGTCAGCTTCTGCTGTGGCTGCGGCAGCTTCCACTGCTTTAAGTGCGGCAGCTTCTGAGGATATAACTAAGGCAGCTTCTGCGGCAGCTTTGGCTGCGGCAGCTTCTCCTTCTTTGACTGCGGCAGCTTCTGAAGATATAACTAATGCAGCTTCTGCGGCAGCTTTTGCACCTTTGGCTGCGTCAGCTTCTGCTGTGGATGCGGCAGCTTCCTCTGCTTTAAGTGCGGCAGCTTCTGAGGATATAACTAAGGCAGCTTCAGCAGCTTTGGCTGCGGCAGCTTCTCCTTCTTTGACTGCGGCAGCTTTGTCACTGAGCGCAGTGGTCCTTTTTGTTTTGGCGGCAACCTCTATTTTTAACTGCTCCACTAGCTTCTCCGTTTTGCGACAACCTGCAGACTGGCGATTTGTAGCTATGGTGTATGGTGAATGGCGTTTGCAGGACTTACCAATGCACAAGCAGAGAGCTGAACAGGCGACCATGGTTTTGAAGCACCCGCAGTTATTGTTGACGCAATGCGTACGGTTGCACAAGCAACATGTGGGCGGCGGCATCTTTTCTTCACTCTCCATATTGTAGATAGTTTTGTTATTATTGAACAAAATTATAGCGAACGACTAAATTCAGAGCAAATGTCACAAAGAAAAGTCGGCTTCGAAAGTGGCTGTCATTTGTCAAAATGAAACATCGAAAAGGAACATTACAAAAATTTGAAAGTTCCTTTAAAAACTCAATACTCATTTCCAGTTCCAGAACATTACAAAAAATTTGTCATAAAGAAAAGTCTGCTTCGAAAGCAAAAAAAAGAATCGCTGGCGTGACCTGCTGTTGGCCACCTACACATATAACACAATATTAACATAAATTCACTAAAATTGTCGAACACACTTACGCCAAATCCAATGGGACACAGCACAAAAAATATAGTGAGAGGTTTTGTCGCTCATTTATTCCTTTATATACTCGCCGTCACCCAGTGAATTGCCAGTCCGCGACCTGCCGCAATTTTTCAGTTTTCTCGTGTCATGCGAAAATTCTATCTAACCACACCAAAGACAGGCGTGTAATCGCAAAAAAATGTGGCGGTACTCGATTGTCGCTATCGATACTTTTCGACCAATGCAACAATATGTATATATTATATATATTGATCAGGAAGGGAGCTCAAAACGGCTTTCTTTCATTCATGATAATATGCACATAATTTGATATCGCAACATCGAAAATGGAGTTGTTATAATATTAATATTTCATATAATTTAGATGTTGCTAAACAAAATGATCATTTCAACCTGGAGAAGGCTATATAGCTCTCTATAATTACTAGTAGCCGCACTATATAATATATATAACTCACAGTAAAATTAAAAATCACTTGGATTACTTACATTAATTTATTTATAATTTTGAACTTTCAAAGCAACTTCAAAGTCACTTCTCAAACCACATTTCGCATGAGGCTTTGGCAGTTGAGTGGAAAAGGATTTTCCGTAACTGTAGCTGAGCCATAATATTTGGTAATGCATTTGACCGTAATTTGACTGTTTGAAGCCACTGACTTGGCTCTAAGCAGCCCAATCAGAGGTCATTTAAGATACTTAAGCGTTTAAACAGCGGCCCAGCTGAGTTATGGCTTTGCCCTCTGATTTTTTGTTTAGTTTTAGCCATATTTTTTTTGTTGTTAGTTAGTTTTGCTGTTTGCTGCTCTGCCAGGCGTGTCGGGGTTCATTGATTTCTTTTGTGTTGTCGATTGCATAATTTTTGCTTTAATGTGTTTTGGTTTATGTTTGTATTGTAACGAACCTATTTGCTTTGCCGGGCTAACGCTCAGTCGAGCTGTGAGTTCGTGCAACGAATTTATAATTGGTCGCGATGCGACAAATGACAACACGTTTATAAATAATATGTTAATGTGGTTTTATTCGAATCACTTCATTAAACTTATAACTTCACTTAATGTCGGCGTTTAGATTCGGTGACAATCCACTGAGGCCTTAGTTTGTTTCGGAAAGAGATCCTGTTCGGGAAAGTCGGTTATAGGCACCCCGTGCACTAGTTACACAAGTCTGCGACTTCGTGCTGCTCGACCGGTTACCATACGGCACTCCTTCAATCAAAAGGATTCGCACGTATGCCGTCTAAACGCAGGCTTGATCGCACGCGTTCACCTGATGACTATGCAGGCCTCTCCTATTACCACGACTTAAACGTAGCAAGGATTCACCTTTTTCTCTACTTAAGGACCTCAGGGTCCTGTATTGGTATTGGTTTTAACAGCGCCGTGTTCGGAAGATGTTGATTTCACAAGTAGCGCCGCTTACTTGGCAACAATGAGTAGGCGTCGCCGCCGCGAGAGGAGGCAACTCCATTTTCGCGTTGCTGCAACGCCTTCGAAAGATTGAAGCAACCGTTTCCGGGCACGTAGTTGAGCTGCTTTATTTCCTGGTAAAGTTCGCTTGCCTGCAAATGATAATTGGCCAAATACTGATCACGGCTGAAAAGAGGGAATCGCTAATTGTGCGCTCACTTGAAATTGTTTGTGAACGCTTGTCCTGGGAAAATCCATCGTATAATTAAATTTATTGCGAAAACTAGTTAATAAAAATGAATTTCGACAAATTTTCAGTCTTTCTGATTTGAAAATTGAGCAGGTTAGGAACAAGTTCAAATTTATCGACTTGCAACCCTGAAAGTAAATGTCGGCAATTAGCTCAGATGTAACAAATGAAAATACTGTATTCGAGTGAGATCGACTACAGCATTCCATTGCGAAAACTAATTAATGAAAATGAATTTCCCCAAATTTTCAGTCTTTCTGATTTGACACTTAAATTTGGTTGCAACGTTGCTGAGATTGTTTGGCAAAAGCACTGCACGTGGCAGATATGAATAGCTTGTGCAACCTTTTTTTGCACAGCACCTTTTTTGTACAACACCGATTTTTGTGATTCTTCCGATAAGTTTTTGAGTGCTCATTTTGTTTCTATTTTTTTTTGGAAATTGAGCAGGTTAGGAACAAGTTCAAATTTATCGACTTGCAACCCTTTTTTTTTTTTTTTTTTTTTGTAATATGGCAACTTAATTTAATATTGATCAACCTACTGAAAGGTTATAAAATATTGTTTTGAAGATAGA
>JAWNLP010000170.1:0-16775 GCA_035042265.1 Drosophila imparisetae
TGTAGCCTTTTACTGGCAGTTGCCGATCTCTACGACCGCTGTCAGCTGCGCTCCCTCGTCCTGCAGGCTGCCGATTAGCGTCTTGGGTCTGCCCTGTTTGGCTCCCGCTCGCCCCTCAGTGGCGGACGCTGGTGTCCGTTTCCCGACGGACAACATACTGACGTGCGAACTCCAATTGAGTCGGCTTCGGCTCTCTGTGTCCGTCCACTGTCCGCTAACCGCATAAGCCGTGGGCCTCGGCTGTTCCATGTGTCTCTGATCAGGCTGTACTTTCCTTTGCTGTGGAGCGTTGTACCTCGGTTGCTCCGTGTGGCTCAGCTTTTCTCTATCTGCCTTGAGCTCCTCAAACACGACTGCCATAAACATCAATTCAGTTAGATCGTTGAATTGATCTGGCCTGGCGTATGCTTGCAGGTCCGGGAGGCTGTTGTTGTAAATCTTGTGTAGAGGCTTGTCCGACGAATACTGCAGTGGCCGCATGAGCGTCTGCATTTCAACCATGTACACTTTAAATGGCTCGTTCATGGCCTGACGTCTGTGGTTAACTTTATCCTTTAAGTTTTCAAGGTAGTCTCTCGGAAGAAAGTACCTTTGACATCTCTGGATGAATGTCTCCCAACTTGTCCAGTGCTGGTTATTTGCTACGTACCACATCAGAGCCATTCCCTGAAGTAGTTCGGGCATGGCCCTGGGAACTAGATCCACGTTGAGCCCATAGGTATCGGCTGACCACTAAACTTGCTCCAAGAATTCTAACGGCTGTGAAGTGCCGTCGAAGCGAAAATTCCATTCTCTGACTTGCTTCGCTACCCTTGGGACATAGTCGCCGCCGTGTATTCGCGCATCGATACCCTCTTTGATGGCTGTGGTGCGGATGTTTCCCATGCTGCGTGGTTGGCGTCTCATGAGCGCGCTGCTGTACTAGTTGTCGGTATGCTCAAATGGGCGACATCAACGTGTGTCATCGCCGGTGACGCTCTGCCATGAATCGCCGCCAATTCCGCAATCCGCTTGCTGTATGGCAGTTTGGATTCGTGAGTATCCACCCACTCTCCAAACTGTCGACGCATAACATCCAGTGTGCCACTCAGCTCCACTTGGAATTCGTCTCCATACTTTAAAACGACCTCTTTTTTGAGGTTGTACACCCACGCGCGAACCATAATTTAATTTTCTTCAATATCTATAATTGTGTGTCAATTATCGCAAACACTAAAGTTGGGCTCCATTTGTAACGAACCTTTTATTTAGCTAGGTTACAGCTCAATCGAGCTGTGGGTTCGAGCATCATATTTATAATTGATCGCGATGCGATAATTAACAACACGTTGTTTTTATATTGATTGTATGAAAGGTTTATTTAAATCACTAATTAAATGTATAATTGCACTTATTGTTTGCACTTATATTTTGTGGAAATTCACTGAGGCCTTGGTCTGGCTTCGCGAAATTTTCCTGTTCGGAAGAGTCAAGTCCAGGCACCCCGTATACAAGTCTACGGCTTCGCACTGCTCGGCAGGCTACCATTCGGCACTCCAGTTACTCAACTGGGTCACACATATGCCATATACGACAGGCTTGCGCTGGTGCCACGACTCAAACGTGGTAAGGATTCACTTAGTCACCAACCTCAAGGACCTCGATGTCCTGCACTAATATCTGACTCGGCACCGTCGAGTCCTTTGATACTCCTTCACTGTGAGCAATCCTGATCCGATTTTCACACTTTATGTCGTTCGCGTTGGTTACTTTCGTCCTAATCGCGCAGGTCTCGTTTATAGCGTCCGCGCTTCTGAATTTTTACTCTCCGACTTCATCGACAGAGTTTCCCCTTCTCGTATGGGTTCTGACTGCTTGCTTCTGTCGCCTGGGCTGCTCTTTTTATAGCCCGCGTCGCAGCCTGTAACAGAAATCACGCGATCGCCTCGGTGGAGTGATTTCTGGTAATTTTCCACTGCCATTCGCTGTCGCCAGCCTGTGTCTGCCGTTAGTGTGAGTATGGCCATCCATACTCTCGCACTCGCAATACTCCTCACACCATAACGGACATGTGTGTCAGACACGCTCATATGGCTGACAACCCGCGTACGAAAGGGAGAGGACGAAAGAGAGTGAATTTGCGCAACTGCAATCAGGGACTTCGGTCTGATGTGCAGTTACTGTGAGGGGCGCATATAGCACACATAAATATATAAACCCATATATTTATTTGCCATCGCTATATGGCTCCTCACAGCCCAATACTTTTTCATTACACCTCTTGATCCCATATTTTAGTGCTAACTCTTCCGGATACTCAGAAGTATCACTTTGCATCTCAATATCTTCATCAATATCTCTATAGAAATCATTAGTCTCAATAGAATATATTAATGAGTCTGTATCCATATAATTCAATGAGACTTTCTCTTGGAACTTTGGCTTCATGTAATCATAACGAAAATCATACATTTGCCATTTTGATATTTCCAAAACAGCAAAACCTAAACACATAGGCTTATCATACACATTATGTTGACGATTCATTTGAATCGCATACCTATCTTCCGAAAATTGGGGAGAACTATGGAAACTGGCATTTGCATTAAGGGCACGAGCACCCAACCTATTGCAATTTTTGGTTTTCCACGATGTGACTAATTTAATATCCTTGCGTTTTTCAACATTTTCCATCGATCTTTCCATAGACTACGTTGTTTAATAAATTGAAAGTGTTTTTCAAAATTATTATTTGCTAATGTTCTATAATATGTATTTAAGTCAATGTACTTTTTTAGCCATGGAGACTGCTTAAATTTCAATATTTTATGTATTTTGGTAAATTTAAAGCCACTTCTTAAGCAGGAGAAGATTTCTATAATGAATGGGATACTTTGTCTGAGACCTTAGGACAGCAACAAGCTTTTGAACCTTAGCCTCCGTAGTAGGCTTCTGATTTGATGGACAAAAAGGCAGATCATTGTGATAATGAAGAGAGTCTAGATACAAAAGATCTACCTCGTGAATGTATACAGACTCTGAATTTTTAATAATAGATGAAATGTCGAATTCATTTATTTCAGCATCATTTATCCATCTAAACCGAGAATATGGGAGATGTTGAGACATAGCCCAACCATATGAATGATTAGATTCTTAGTACGTCAAAAATTCTGATTTCTTATTGCTATCATAAATCTCCATATACATATGATTTGCTTTTGAATATCGCTTACAGCACTGATCTAATCCACCACGAATACCAGATTGAATAAATCTATACATATTAATATCTGTTAGCAATTCTAGTTCTATTTTTGTTGTCTTTAACATTGCATCCCATGAGAGACCTGGTGTTGTATAATAATATGCAGGTTCTAAGGAATAATTTTTCTTGCAAATTTCTCGAACATTTTTAAAGACATATGCAAGTAACAAAGCATCAGTCTTAAGATACAGCTCCATGTAATCTTTGAGACTTTGACATCTGAAAACTGTCCAAAATCTTTGCGCATGGGAGTAGTCCTCGAGTGAGCATTCTTTATCTAGACTTGTTGCCATGAATCGGAATGTATCTAAGAATCTAATCTCAATGTTCTTATCATGGGATGCGTGAGTGTTTCAACAATTTGAAGTGATGAACTCTCAATGGCATCAACTTTATATGACGAGCATCTTGCAGGTTGATTGTTTAGTGGTGCTTCGAGGAGATTGCTGAGAAATACGCCCATTTAAAGCAAAATGCATTATTTTTAAAATTTTTAATAGCTCTTTCATTTCTCAGCCCTTTTGATGTTTCAATCGAACTTGAAACTTTGAGCTGAGCATATTCGATTAAAATGTATCTAGAGTCTCAATATTTGTAACATTGTCCAGCAGATCTCCTTCTCCTAGAATTCATCCATATTTCCACAAATTATTGATGCATGAGTTCTTATGATCTGTTCTAGATCACCTGATGCTGTTAAGACACACGTATTTAATTGATGTGATTTTATTGTCTTGAATGAATTTTATGGACTCCGCAAAGAATTCTAAATTCATTTTGCAAGCGGTGTGCGTGATTGGCACATTCTCTATTTTTTGAGCTGCCTCACTCAGAATCTCTGCTGGTTCCACTAAGTTTTTGTTCTTATTATCATACTTCTGGAGTACCACAAGGAAGTCACCTTGGCACTTTGTTATTCACTTTATTTATAAATGATCTTCCGTCCGTTATAAATCATTCTCGGGTACAAATGTATGCCGTTGATGAAAAACTGTGTCTGTCATGTACCGACTCGTTTGTTAGACAGAGGCTTCAGGCTGACTTAGAAGGTTTTGAAGCATGGTGTCGTGTAAATTTATTAAATCTAAATTGTGAAAAATGCAAATTTATGTCATTTTATAGGCGATTGCCCTATTTAAATACATATTTTCTTCATGGCAAGCCATTAAAACGCATAGAATGTGTTGATGATTTGGGAATACTTTTAGATCCCAAGCTTAAGTTTGACAAGCATGTTTCTTCCTCTGTTAATCGAGCCTTTGGCGTCCTGGGTTTCATTAAGCGCTGGTCAAAGGAATTTGACGATCCCTACATTACTAAAACTCTTTATATTTCACTTGTGCGTCCTATTCTGGAATATGGATACTGTATATGTTACCCAATTACAAGGTTCATCAGGATAGAAAAGAATCCGTACAAAAACAATTTCTATTATTTGCCCTTAGGGGTTTTCATTGGAATACTAATATTAGCTTACCCTCTTACCATAGTAGGCTTTTGTTAATAAACTTCATTCTTTTTCTGATCGTAGAACAATGCTTGGTGTTACTTTTTTACACAAGCTTATAAACGGTGAGATTGATTCTTCGGAGTTAATCAGCCAACTTAATTTTACAGTTCAGATCAGAAATACAAGGAATTTTCTGCCTTTTTTTCTTAAAACTTGTAGTTCCAATTTTGCTATTCATAACCCATTTAGAATTTTGTGTACTATTTATAATACGCTTTTTCCTTTCACATGTTGTTCTTCCTCCATTTATTCTATTAAAACAGTTGTCTTGTCCTATCTTTCTTTCAATTCGCGAACTTCGTAACCGCGCGTTATGCGGCGCACCCCTCGGTCGGTTGGGTGGGAGGTGGGTTGCAGTTATGCTTGGGTTCGTGCGTTAACAAGCCCGTGCTTGGTATCGTTGGGCCACTTGAATGTGCTGCTCGTTAGTACTTCTACGTCCAAATAAGCAAACGTTTTCGACGGCCGTTGCACTTGTGCTCTCAATAGTGCAAGCGTTGTTGCCTATTTTATGTCAGCGGCAATCAAACGTTTTCGGTGGCCGTTGCACTTTATTCCTCAAGTGATTTCTAGAGTGGGTCATGGCCATTCTCTCTCTGCATTAGCTGTTGTTCACTCTCACTGCAATTGGAGCGGCGGGTTCTCTCTGAACATTTGTCGCGTTCAGGGCTGTTCACCTGTTTGGACACGCCTTAGGGCTCCAATTCATATTAATATTTATATTTATTTTGGTTATGCCCATTATTGTTTTGTTTTATTTATATGTAATATACATAAATATATATAGATATATTTATTTATTATTTTTGTGTCGCCGTTGGGACAGTGGAAGTCGTCCACTGCCGAAGAAAGGGGGGAGTGTGAGGAGCCATATAGCGATGGCAAATAAATATATATATGTTTATATATTTATGTGTGCTATATGCGCCCCTCACAGTAACTGCACATCAGACCAAAGTCCGGCCCTGATTGCAGTTGCAGCGAATTCGCTATCTTTCGTCCTTTCCCTTTCGTACTCAGGAGTTCAGACAGGTCCCACGCGAGAAGGGGAAACTCTGCCAAGCGGTCCGAAAACAGAATTCATAAGCGAAGCTATGAACAAAACTGCGCGAGTGCGGCAGGCAAATAAAGCGACAAAGTGAACCACATAATTGAAGGTGTAACACGCAGAACGATACGTCGAGTCTTTCGACGCTGTCAAGACTAATGCCAATACGGGACACTGAGGTCCTTAAGTGGGTAAATAAGTGAATCCTTGCCACGTTTAAGTCGTGGTAATAGGCGAGGCCTGCATAGTCACAAGTTGAACGCGTACGATCAAGCCTGTGTCAGACGGCATACGTACGAATCCTTTCGATTAAAAAAGGAGTGTCGTATGGTACCCGGTCGAGCAGCACGAAGTCGCAGACTTGTGTAACTGGATGCCTAGAACCGACTTTCCCGAACAGGATCACTTTCCGAAAACAAACTAAGGCCTCTGTGAATTGTCACAGAATATAAACGCAGACAATAAGCGAAATTCTACATTTAATTAGTGAATTAAATAAAAACCATATTAATACAATACATATAAACGTGTTGTTAATTGTCGCATCGCGACCAATTATATGCACGAACCCACAGCTCGACTGAGCGTTAGCCCGGCTAAGCTAACGGTTCGTTACAATATATATATATATATAATTTTTTTATTATTCAGGTGTATAAGTGTGAGTGAAATTTTTGTTTTTCGAGTCACACTTATCTTCCCCCCTTTTTAATTTTTGTGATTTGGGGAATCACCCGCCTCCTTGCTATGCGGCTTCAAGTCGCTCACATGTGCCTTCCTTATCCGCTTGTCTGCCCAGCTTGCAGATCATCGGTGACGTGAAATTCACGATTTGGTACGGGCCGCCGTATCTCGGTGCTAGTTTGGCTGCGAATCTATCAGCCGCATTCGATAGATGGTGTAATTTCACCCACAGCCTATCTCCGATTTTGGGGCTCCATTGCCTGCGCCGAAGGTCGTATTGCGTTGCATGGTCCTGAGAGGCCTTTTCCAAGCTCTGCCGAACAATTTCGAAAATTTCTTTCAACTTATTTTCGTTTTCGCTCGGCGTTTGGGCTACTTGGCCCGTACCGATGGCCACTTCGTCGAACCACGCTTTCGGCAGCCTCGGCTCCCGACCTTGTGTGATGAAGGCAGCGCTGTACCCAGTAGTGCTCGAAACACTGGTGTTGACTGCCAGTGTCAGCTCGGGTAACGCCTCATCCCAACGCCTTTGGTTGTTCTTCGTGAACTGCGCGATCATCGTTTTCACTGTACGGTTTGTGCGTTCAGTGGGGTTTTCTTGTGGCGTGTAGGGTGCAGTGAATTGGTGTTTAATTCCCATTTCTGCCAGGAACTTTTTTAACCCCCTGCTCGTAAATTGTGTGCCGTTGTCGGTTATTAACACCTTTGGCACTCCGAACCGTGCCAGAATCCTCTCCCTGAAGGCCTTTCGCGGTGCTGTTGTTGTAGCGCTTCTAAGTGGCACCATTTCGGTCCACTTTGAAAAGCGGTCTACGAAGACCAACAACATCGTGTTTCCATGGGTGGACCTCGGTAATGGTCTGGGTTAGCATGTGTCCTGCCTCGGCCAATTGACTTGGCTTATATTGTTGACATATTCCGCACCGTTGAACATATGCCTGGCCAAAAGTAGCGCGCTGCTATTCGGGCTATTGTTTCCCTGCTACCCGTATGTCCTGCGGCGGCGTGTTGTGGTTCTCGCTTAGAACTTGTTTCCGCTTGGCGGTTGGCACACACAATTTGCAGGCAGTCACATCCTCTGTTCCAGCTATATGAGGGATGTGCCTGTACAAGTTTCCATATTCCTCCATGTAGTCTGGAAACTTTCTGGGATTTTTAGATTATGGTGGTTCGCATCTTTTGGGTCCGGAGGAAGTTTTTATTCGCTTGGTCCATCGCGTCTTCCACCGTTGAGATTCTGCGGCATGTATCCTTCAGCGGCTGTCGAGATAGGGCATCTGCAACAACATTCGGGTTCCCCATCCTGTATTTGATGTCGAAATCAAACTGTTGCAGTTCCAGTGCCCATCTCGCAATCCTGCCTGAGGGGCTGTCGATGGAGTTGAGCCACTTCAGTGCCATATGATCCCTGATGACGGTGAAGTGGTATCCTTCTAAGTAAGGTCGCAGCTTCCTTATGCCCCAGATTATTGCAAGGCACTCTTTTTCGGTCGCAGAGTAGTTGCGCTCCGCACCATTTAAAGATCTGCTTGCTTACGATATGACCCGTTCACCCTCTCTGAGTTTTCGGGTCAATATCGCTCCCAAGCCATAAATGCTAGAATCTGTTTGCAAGCAAAATGGTCGTGAGAAATCTGGGCATGCCAACACAGGTGATTGTGTCAGCTTTGACTTCACCGTCTCGAACGCTCCATTCGCTCATGGTCCATTCCCATTTTGTTCCCTTTTTGAGAAGTGCGTTTAGTGGATGTTCGGTTGTGGCGAAATCCGGTACGAAGCGCCTATACCAAGATGCCACTCCCAAGTATTGTCGTAGCTACTTTACGTTTCCAGGTGGCTTCAGTTCGGCGATAGCAGCTACTTTCTCTGGGTCAGTGCGGATTCCTTCTTCCGTGACCTGATGCCCGAGATATTTTAGCTCCTTCTTGAAGAAATCGCACTTGTCCACGTTGATTTTTAGGTTCGCTGCCCTCAGCCGTCGGAATACTTCTCTCAAGTTGTCCATGTGTTCTTCGCGTGTCTTCCCGATCACTATGATGTCATCCAAATATGCGAATGCATGTGGCATCATTTCGGGTCCAATCACGCGATCGAGAGCTCTCTGGAACGTAGCTGGTGCCGAATGGAGTCCGAATGGCATTACTTTCCATTGGAACAGTCCTTTCCCTGGGACTGTGAATGCCGTCTTCTCTCGACTCTCCTTCTCCATCGGGATCTGCCAGTAGCCATCCTTGAGGTCCAAACTCGTGATGAATCGCGCCTCTCTCAGCTGGTCCAGGATATGGTGGACTCTTGGCAGTGGGTATGCATCTTTTATGGACTTGGCGTTCAATTGCCTGAAGTCCACGCAGAGGCGCCATTTACCAGTCTTTTTCTTGACCATCACTATTGGTGCGCTGTGTGGGCTTTTTGATGGCTCTATGCATCCCTTGGCCAGCAGTTCATCAACTTGTTTGTTGATCTCGGCCTGCATCTTGGATTTTTAGGGAATATCGCTGTTTTATTGGCTGATCGTCACTCATGACAATGCGATGCTCAGTTATGGGCGATGTTCCCTTTATGTTCTCAAATGCGGCTAATTCCCGTTGCAAAAACGCATCGACTTCTGCGTCCGGATCCGCTTGTTGTATGACTGTCTTTGCTACGGACAGTCTCTCTTCCTTCTGTTTTCGTACTTGGTTTCTTGGTATGCTTATTTTCAGTCCGGCGCACTCCACAACTGTGCCCATGCCAGACAAAAAGTCCCATCCGAGAACTAAGTCATCTATTACTCCCTGGGAGTATCAGTAGACTTATATCCATGCTACTGCTTCCGAGTCTGATGTTTACCTCGACTTGTTCTCGGACTCCGCTGTTTCGGCCATCTGCCATGCGGACTCGCCGTTCGGTTGCGCATCGTCGGCCTACGTTGAACAGTCCACGAGCTAGTTTCTCACTAATGAAACTACTCGTGGCCCCTGTATCGATCGTAGCCTTGTGCTGGCAGTTGCCGATCTCTACGACCGCTGTCAGCTGCGCTCCCTCGCACCGCAGGCTGCCGATTAGCGTCTTGGGGCTGTCCTGTTCGGCTCCCGCTCACCCCTTGGTGACGGATGCCGGTGCTCGTTTCCCGACGGACAACATACTGACGTACGAACTCCGATACGTCCACACATCCAACAATAATCCAGCATAGGATTCGTGCACTCTATCGCACGGTGTCCCTCCTGGCCGCAATATCTGCAAGCCATCGCTGTATTATTTATATGTGTTTGAATATTGTCGCGTCTCGTCCTCGGGGCTGGTCTGGGGCCCGTATCGGCTTCGGTTCTCTGTGTCCGTCCACTGTCCGCTATCCGCATAAGCCGTGGGCCTTGCCTTGGCGCTGGCTCTATTTGGCGGTAGTGGCGCGTCTGTGGTGACTCCATATGTCGTCGTGGTGGTTCCCAGCGTCTCTGTTGAGGTTGCCTTTGCTGCGGTGCGTTGTACCTCGGCTGCTCCACGCGTCTCTGTTGCGGCTCTACTCGCATTCGCTGTGGAGTGTTATAATTCGGCTGATCCATGCGGCTTTGCTGTCTCAACTTTTCCCTGTCAGCCTCGAGCTCCTCATACACGACGGCCAAATACATTAATTCTGTTAAGTCGTTGAATTGACCTGGCCTCCTGGCGTATGCTCGCAGGTCTGGGAGGCGGTTGTTGTAGATTTTGTGCAGTTGTTTGTCCGCCGAATACTGCAGTGGCCGCATAAGCGTCTGCAACTCCACCATATACGCCTTAAATGTCTCGTTCATAGCCTGACGTCTTCTGGTAACTTCTTCGTTTAAGTTTTCAAAGTAGTCTCTTGGCAGAAAGTACCGTTGAAAGGTCTGGATGAATGTTGCCCAACTCGTCCAGTGCTGGTTATTGGCTACATACCATTTCAGAGCCATTCCCTGAAGTAGTTCAGGCATGGCAATGGGAACCAGATCTTGGATCTAGGACTTGGTCCAAGAATTCTAACTGCTCTGTTTTGCCGTTGAAGCGAAAATTCCATTCTCGGACTTGATTCGCCACCCTCGGGTATTCTTGGGACATAGTCGTCGCCATGTGCTCGCGTGTTGATACTCTCTTTGATGGCTGTGGTGCTGATGTTTCCGATACTGTGCGGTTGGTGTCTCGAGAGTGCGCTGGTTGCCGGTACGCTCAAATGGGAAACCAAAGTTCGTCGCTTTTCTTGCATCAGCAACTTGTCCTATTTCTTTGGCCGGTGAAGCTCTGCCATGAATCGCCGCCAATTCCACAATCCGCGTGCTGTATGGTAGTCTGGATTCGAGAGTGTCCACCCACTCTCCAAATTGCCGACGCATAATATCCAGTGTGTTGTTTTTTTAATTTGTTTTGTTAATATATATAATGTGTGTTAATTATCGCAATTACCAAAGTTGGGCGCCGGTTGTAACGAACCTTTTATTTCGGTATGTTTCAGCTAAGCTAAAACTCAGTCGAGCTGCGGCTTCGCGCAAAAAATATATATTTGATTGCGATGGGATAATTAACAACACTTTGATTTATATATATTGTATTAAATAATGGTTTTATTTAGTCTTAACTATTTAAATGTATAAATGCAATTATGGTCTGCACTGTAGATGGCACTTGGATTTTACAACAGTTCACTGAAGCCCTAGGTCAGCTCTGAAAAGTGCTCATATTCGTAAGAGTCTGCTCCAGGCACCCCGTGCTCCAGCTACGCAAGTTTACGATTTCCGCCTGCCCGACAGCGTCACCATACGGCACTCCGGTTATCCACCAGGATTTGCTCGTATACGCGCAGTCTAAACGCAGGCTTAGTCTCACTCGTTTCGCTGTGTTTATGCGGATTTCGCCTGTTACCACGACTCAAACGTGGCAAGGATTTACTTTTCTCGCCAACTTTAAGGACCTCAATGTCCTGCGTTATTATTCGTCCTGGCAGCGTCGAGTCCTTCGATGCTCCTTTGTTATGTATCGTCCTGTGTGATATACACATTCACACTTATGTTGTTCACTGTCTTTTACTTTTCCGCTATACCCGCGTAGGTTTGGTTCATAGCTTCCGGGCTTCTGAACTCTGATTCTCGGTCTCTTGTCTCTATCGCCTTGGCTGATTGTTTTATAGCCCGCGTCGCAGCCTTTGTCGGGACTGTACTAAAGATCACATCATCGTCTCGGTGGCGTGATCTTTGGTAATTTTCCACTGCGTTTTGCTGGCGCCAGCCCATGTCTGCCGCTAGTGTGAGTATGGATGGCGATGTTGAGCTCGCCACATTACTCACACCATAACGGCACATGTCCTGATGGACATGTGTGTTAGATACGTTTATATGGCTGACAACCTGCGTACGAAGGAGAGAGGGCGAAAGAGAGCGAATTCGCCGCAACTGCCATCAGGGTCGGATTTCGGTCTGATATACAGTCACACAAATAAATGTATAAACCAATATATTTATTTGCCATCATTTATTTGCCATGATATGAATATAAATTTTAATCGTGATCGATTTGCAAGTTTGTATGCTATGTATGCACATATGCAAGCAGTCTGAACCATTGTTAACACCTAAGGAATTCAAAGAAAAATCACCAATTGTTGTTGAAGATCTAACACATCAGAATGAGTCTGTAAAAACAGGCCCGATTGATATCAGAGTTTCCATTGAGTTGGATAGTGCCATTGTTAGAAACACTAAAGCATCTTGCGTACATATGCATGATCGGTTAGTTGAATATTCACCATTTACGGGAATAGTTCAGCGCATTGTTTAAATATATTTGATGGGGAATCAAGTAGTTGTCGACATCCAATGATCTTATGGAAATAACAACTGTTTTATATTAAAAGAAATTGCACTAGTTTTTAAAAATGTTTATTACCAAGACGTTCATTACCTTATAAAATCACCATATGATTTTCTCAGATTAACTAAGAAGACTAGAAATCTAAGGTTAACTAGAAATCAACACAATCTCTGTTGGAATGATGGAAATGATAGCTTTTTAAAAGTCAAAAATTATCTTCGAGATCTTGATTATGATATGAGAGTAATCACGAAGGGAGATGAAAAGAAAAAGTTTCTTGGAAAGGACGTGTGTAATCAACATTGAAGAATTTGGATGTCCACGATTAGATGAGATAAAATTAAATGTTTTCCATATGAATAAATGTGTATGTGCCTTAAGAAACGCACTTTAATCTCAGTGTGATGTAGATCTATTGAGTAAAATGTATAAAGAAAAACCCCAAATTTATAATTAAATATTAAATATAAATAGGCTCATTAGTTTGTTTTTATTTAGGAACATAATGGTGTAAACAGAATTTAATTTCCGTATATTTCAAAATTAGAGCTTTCTAATATTTCATAGAGTTTGAATAAATTGTTCAGAGCACATTGGCTTGATATTTTCCTATGTATTCTACAATTTGTGAAAAAGTTTTGAAAGTGACTTAAACATTGATCTAGTTCTAAATCAACTATTTTTGTAGTTAAATATTTAGTTAAAAACTGTTTCTGAGCTCTACCTCGTACATTAACTAAAGCGAAACCATTTAATGGACTTAATATGTCACCAAGGCTTACATTAGAAATGTTTCCATCACTCCAATCCAATGCATCAACATACTGTTTAGATATTTTTAGGGTTTTTCTAGTTGTTTCATCCAGCTCTTTTATGTCATAGGGAGGCTTGAAGTGGAAGAAATTCGGTATGATTGATCCAGCTGGTATGAAGGCCAATTCCTTTATAAAAATTTCTCTCATTTCCAAATATATGCTGGAAGTCACGAAGAACACACTAGCTTCTGTCTATCTTAATCATTTGTGTTTAATGTCTATAATGTACTGAGAATCATGTTATAGACTCTTCACCTTAAATAGCGGTCGCATTTCAATTTCAAGTTAGTTTCAATAAATATAGGTACCCTTCAGATAAGAAAATCCAGAAATTCGAGAAAAATACAAGACCATGAAATCAATTTTGGATTTGAGAAGAAAAGACAAGCACTAGTTTTTAAAATTTTAATCGTAGTTTAGATGTACTTTTGTTGTGACTGCAGACTGTTTAGAGGAGGTGCTTTTTTGCGGTCACCTATTTGCGAATTGGGTTATTTTGTTTTGTGGTGTGATTTATTTTAATTAATGTAAAATAATAACAATAACAATAACATTGTTTTCTTTCATGGGATGTATGCGTTTATTCACTATTTATTAACAGTATTTTTGTTTTATGTATTTAGCTTGACAAATTAAATGTTTAGTATGTTTAATTTGTCGTATGTTGCGCGTGTCTCTTTTGACGGTGCCAGCTGCAGTTTTGATTATGCCAACCCGCGAGACGCCGTCCTTTCCAGTAATAATGCTCTCGACCAGGCCAAGACGCCATTGCAGGGGTCCTTCACGACCACGATTGAATTTATCATCAGGTTAGGCATCGATGAGCGCCATTTTGAACGTTCTTGAAGTAATGACAAGTAGCTGGTGCTCCATTTGCGCCAGAATGCCTGTTGTATTTGACATAAGCGCTGCCAGCGACATATTGATGTCGATATGCGTTATGTCGGGTTCTTCGATTGTGGTGTAACGAACCTATTTCTTGGCTAGGCTAACGCTCAGTCGAGCTGTGGGTTCGTGAAACGAATTTATAATTGGTCGCGATGCAACAATTAACAACACGATTATATATATTGTTTAAATGTGGTTTATTTAGTTTGTACTATGTTTGATTTGGAATTGCACTTATGCCTATATATTAGACGGCACTTGGGTTGTGACAGCTCACTGAAGCCTTGGTCTGGCTTCCAAAAGTGTTCCTGTTCGGAAGAATTGGGTCCAGGCACCCCGTAAACAAGTCTTTGGCTTCGCACTGCTCGACAGATTATCTTACGGCACTCCAGTTACTCAACTGGAGCTCGAGGCTGACAGGGAAAAGTTGAGACAGCAAAGCCGCATGGATCAGCCGAATAATAACACTCCACAGCGAATGCGAGTAGAGCCGCAACAGAGACGCGTGGAGCAGCCGAGGTACAACGCCCCGCAGCAAAGGCAACCTCAACAGAGACGCAGGGAACCACCACGACAACATATGGAGTCACCACAGACGCGCCACTACCGCCAAATAGAGCCAGCGCCAAGGCAAGGCCCACGGCTTATGCGGATAGCGGACAGTGGACGGACACAGAGAACCGAAGCCGACACGGGCCCCAGACCAGCCCCGAGGACGAGACGCGACAATATTCAAACACATATAAATAATACAGCGATGGCTTGCAGATATTGCGGCCAGGAGGGACACCGTGCGATAGAGTGCACGAATCCTAAGCGGATTATTGTTGGATATGTGGACGTATCGGAGTTCGTACGTCGGTATGTTGTCCGTCGGGAGAAGGACACCGGCGTCCACCACCGAGAGGCGAGCGGCAGCCGAACAATGGCAGCCCCAAGACGCCAATTGGCAGCCTACAGGACGAGGGAGCGCAGCTGACAGCGGTCGGCAACTGCCATTACAAGGCTACGATCGATACAGGGGCCACGAGTAGTTTCATTAGCGAGAAGCTAACTCGTGGACTGTTCGACGTAGGCCGACGACGCGCAACCGAACTGCGAGTCCGCATGGCAGATGGTCGAAACAGCGGAGTTTGAGAACAAGTGGAGGTGAATATCAGACTCGGCAGGAGCAGTATGGATATTGCTCTACTGATTCTCCCAGGAGTTATCGATGGCTTAGTTCTCGGATGGGATTTTCTGTCAGGCATGGGAACGGTTTTGGAGTGCGCAGGCCTGAAGATAAATATACCCAGAGACGGACCACGAAAACATCAGGAGGAGAGACTGTACGTGGCCAAGACAGTCATACCTGCAGTAAGGGTTACCCCACCACGAAAGCCCCGGAAGGAGACATGCCGGAGAGCGCCATTTTGAACGTTCTTGAAGTAATGACAAGTAGCTGGTGCTCCATTTGCGCCAGAATGCCTGTTGTATTTGACATAAGCGCTGCCAGCGACATATTGATGTCGATATGCGTTATGTCGGGTTCTTCGATTGTGGTGTAACGAACCTATTTCTTGGCTAGGCTAACGCTCAGTCGAGCTGTGGGTTCGTGAAACGAATTTATAATTGGTCGCGATGCAACAATTAACAACACGATTATATATATTGTTTAAATGTGGTTTATTTAGTTTGTACTATGTTTGATTTGGAATTGCACTTATGCCTATATATTAGACGGCACTTGGGTTGTGACAGCTCACTGAAGCCTTGGTCTGGCTTCCAAAAGTGTTCCTGTTCGGAAGAATTGGGTCCAGGCACCCCGTAAACAAGTCTTTGGCTTCGCACTGCTCGACAGATTATCTTACGGCACTCCAGTTACTCAACTGGATTCGCACGAATACTGTCTACGACAGGCTTGATCACGCATGCTCAACTTGTTACTAGGCGGGCTTCGCTCTGGGATCTCGACTCAAACGTGGCAAGGATACACTGAATTCACCAAGCTCAAGGACCTCAATGTCCTGCACTAATATTTAGTCCTTGCAGAGTCGAGTCCTCTGACTCTCCTTCACTGTGAATCGTCCTGTTTGATACACTTTCACTTGCGTTGATCACTTGTTGTTTTATCTTCTGTCGCACTCGCGCAGGTTTTGTTCACAGCTTCCGCTTTGATTCTCGTACTGCTTCGTACTGCTTAGCCCGCGTCTCAGCGTTTTGTCGGGACTGTACCAGAAATCACTTCTAATGCGTCGTTGGAAAATATTTCCTCACATTTCATGAGCTTCGTACCCTTGTATGCGAAATTTCTGCAATGTTAAACTCACGACCTCTTTGTCCCATTTCAGAGAATCCGAGCGATCTAGAAGTTCTCACTCCTGGGTATTTTCAGATTGGAACTCCATACGCCACTGTGAGGAGCCTTATAGCGATGGCAAATAAATATATAGGTTTATATATTTATGTGTGCTATATGCGCCCCTCACAGTAACTGCACATCAGACCGAAGTCCGGATCTGATTGCAGTTGCGGCGAATTCGCTCTCTTTCGTCCTCTCCCTTTCGTACGCAGGTTGTCAGCCATGTGAGCGTGTCTGACACACATGTCCACCAGGACATGTGCCGTTATGTGTGAGGAGTACTGCGAGTGCAATATCTCTATCCATACTCGCACTAACGGCAGACATAGGCTGGCGCCAGCAGATGACAGTGGAAAATTACCAGAAATCACGCCACCAAGGCGATCGCGTGATTTCTGGTACAGTCCCGACAAAAGGCCGCGACCCGGCCCATAAAAGGAGCGCCG
>JAWNLP010000183.1:0-93934 GCA_035042265.1 Drosophila imparisetae
GAGTTTGAGTGTTTCGAAAACTTCATCGCCTTCTCCGTCACCCTTGCCCTTGATAAGGCCCACCAGCAGGCAGATGGCCATGGGTACGATGAAGAGCCCATGACCCAAGGCAATATTATTGCCCTCACCACCAAAGAAGAGCTCTATGTTGACCAGTGGCAAGGGGACTATCTCCAAAATGGCATTACTCGTCTGCTTGGCGCTCTTCGACGTTTCATTGCCAGTGAAACAGTCGACCAGACCAAATAAACCATGACAAAAGCCAATCACGCATGCGGAGAACGCATATGGATGCTGCTGAGGCCCCATAGCATAGAATCCATATCCTGTAACGCCGCACAGGACTAAGTTGAGTACACCCGATACCGCCGAATTGTCCGACATTTTTGTGTTGATTTCTTTCTGAATTGGGGAAGGTTATTAATAATGTGGAACGCCAAAGCGAATTGGATATTAATTTTAGAATATAAAACGCAACGAATTTTAAATTTTACTTATTGACGCAAAAATTCTCAAATGTATTTTAATTTTATTACTTTTTCTCTCAACCGACTAAATTGTGAAATTTGTTCTGTGAAAATGATACTATCCCAGCTGGGATATGTCGACGACTGCTGCGATTGAAGTTAACCAAACCACTTCCCATTTTTCAACTCAGGCAAGTCAAACAATAAGAATTGAAAATAATTCTGTAATTATCGTGGCTATTGATCCTGATACGGAATTTATGGTATCGGAGATGTTTTCTGTTGCCTGTTACATACTTTTGCACAACTTCATTTTACCCATTTGAAACCACTCAGGGTATACAAAATTGAAAAGTATGTTCCGAATAACCACGATAATTACAGAATTATTTTCAATTCTTTTTGTTTGACTTGTCTGAGTTGCAAAATGGGAAGTGGTTTGGTTAATATCAATCGCAGCAGTCGTCGACATATCCCAGCTGGGATAGTATCATTTTAACACAACAAATTTCACAATTTAGTCGGTTGAGAGAAAAAGTAATAAAATTAAAATACATTTGAGAAATTTTGCGTAAATAAGTAAAATTTAAAATTCGTTGCGTTTTACATTCTAAAATTAATATCCAATTCGCTTTTGGCGTTCCACATTATTAATAACCTTCCCCAATTCAGAAAGAAATCAACATAAAAATGTCGGACAATTCGGCGGTATCGGGTGTACTCAACTTAGTCCTGTGCGGCGTTACAGGATATGGATTCTATGCTATTGGGCCTCAGCAGCATCCATATGCGTTCTCCGCATGCGTGATTGGCTTTTGTCATGGTTTATTTGGTCTGGTCGACTGTTTCACTGGCAATCAAACGTCGAAGAGCGCCAAGCAGACGAGTAATGCCATTTTGGAGATAGTCCCCTTGCCACTGGTCAACATAGAGCTCTTCTTTGGTGGCGAGGGCAATAATATTGCCTTGGGCCATGGGCTCTTCATCGTACCCATGGCCATCTGCCTGCTGGTGGGCCTTATCAAGGGCGAGGGTGACGGAGAAGGCGATGAAGTTTTCGAAACACTCAAACTCTTGACCATTCTGGGCAACATAACATCACTATCATATCTGGCCGTCAACGAGCGCAGCTGGCTGATGGGCACCATGGCCTTCCTATCATTTATGGCCAAGTATGGTTCGGAGTTTCTGGGAACTCAGATCGAGGGCTCCGCTGATCCCGTCAAGTATGTCAGCTGCTCCGTATTCTACTTCCTAACCACCATGGTCGTTGGCGGCGAGAAGTAATTGACTTATCAATCCCTCCCAACCGATACCGAACCGTGACAAAAGAGGAACTGCAATGAGGACCAATTGAAATAGTGAAATTTAGATTCTTAAGGATTCTATAAGATATCCGGAACAATACGATTATTTAAGGATTACTATTCAAATGTTGTTGTTACAGATATTATTACAGATTGGAGATTGTTGTGTGAGAATAAAAGGGACTGGATATATATTTGTATCCTAAGCAGCTGGCAACAGATAATTCGAATAATTTGTATCACGTAATACATACATCAATTCAAAAGACTCAATTACGTAGTACAATAGACCTTATACTACAAAGAGCACTTATGTATGTGGGATTTGAAATAGCAGATAAACAAACGAGAAGCAGTTGTATAATTTACAAATACTTTGCAAATTTCTCAACGTCATTTAGAAATATTATATTATTTTCGGTAGTCATAGGGTCATCAGATATTATGTTTTAGGTGGAAGATGCCCCCAAGATTGATAACTGATATAAGCTTAATTTTTGGAGTACCAAATTATTCACAATTAAGTGCATCTGGGTAGGCGAGCAGTTATGCGAGGGCGAAACAAATATGTCAACATACATTAATCCCCTCTACTTTTGAATAATTAATAATTTTGAATAATTAAATATTGTAAAACTCGAAGATACTAAATTGTATGTGAATGAATATTCGATTTCTTCCGTGTTTCTTAAATATATATAATATAAATTCAATTTTTACAGCTGATCAATGTTAATTCTTTCAAAATAAAAAGATATATATATATAAATTGTGACTTTCATTGCTTTCGGAATCGATTCTTATCGAGATTCGGAACATGCGGATTGATAAATTGAGATCCACTTGAATCGATTCGGCTGATGCTGATCAAGAATATCTATCTTTATGGGGACGGCAATGTCTTCTTCTTCTCGGCATAATTACTAAACCTGCAAGATTATAAAAATATATTATCGTGGTGAATGATTTATATAATATATTGGGTTAAGGCTATTCGTATGAACTTGATTTTTGGCTCCCCGCTCCGCTAATGCTTGTAGTAAGGTAAGGACAGATGGTTAATTTTTGAATAATACGATAATATTTATTCTATTAAAGGTAATATGAAAAATATTCAATATGGAAGTTATTACATTTCTATACATAACACTTGCGCATATGTAGGTATACAGGTAGGTATATATAGGTATCTATATATATATATTTAATATAGACATATTTATCTACACATACATATGTTGCATTTACAGTATAAACTATTTTTATATACACACGTTCTGGTTTCGCTTGTTTTTTGAATTAATGACAGTGAATGGACAACGATGACGATCAGTTGCTGATTGTTTTTCAGGTTCTGTGCAGCCAGAGTTGCATGGGGCGTGACAACGCGGCCCGCGGATATGCACTTGACGTGATTGGCATTGTCGATCTGAAGTTTGCTGGCAATCGCCTGTTACAGCGTGGAGCCCAATTCATTGAGGTCTCACTTGATGCCCAGTATGTTGATCGTGCCATTGCGATTGTCGAAGCGACGCACCTTGAATGTGGCTAATCCTGTTTCGCTGAACTCCTGACGTGCCTTCAGCTAGCGCAGTGCATTATCCTGCAACTCGGTGAGCACACATTTGCAGCGCGAGGAGTCAATGCCCAGATGTTCGCAAAATTATGTCGTATGTACATATGTAGAATAACTCACTTCAATGGATGCCTCAATGCTGCCCAGACCTTCGGAATAGTACGGCTCCTTTCATAGCTTAACGCTGTGAGCCAGAAGATGTGCACGAACCTGATTGAAAATTTTGTCTATGTGCGACATGACAGCGAATGTGAGGCTGGTGCTGCCGAAGATGACTGAGCGCATTAATGTTTGTTTCGAAATTGTGAAATTAAATAGAGATACGTTACAAAGGAGCAGCATTCAAAAAGGTACCACAGCACACAATAACTTCGGGTATATTTACCTTGGAGAAGCGTTCTTTATAATTTCTTTGTTTAATTATTACAATTTATGGACTGTAGAATTACGTTAACAGTGCAACTAAATTAGCAACTTAACATTATGGATTAAAGTCAGCTTCAGTTTTCATTGTGTTGTAGAACATGCGTGTTTATTTGTTTTGATTATGCACTATCGGTACCAGGCCAATATACGATATGTTCTGACAACGCAGCCTGCTTTTGTCTATCGCCACAAATGTTAAAGTATCATTTGATACAATTGTATTTCAAAGTTTATTAATTATTATTGACAAGTTATAACATTTACCATATTGGGCGAAGATATGGCTGCAGTTAAGAGTGTGACTTTCAACGTAATTGGTAGTTGTAGTTGTTGAAATAAATTCGCATTAATTTTGGATTGTTTCTGCACATCGAAAGCGATATACAATATATCGATTGACAACGCAGACAGCTTTTGTCTGTGAGCACAAACGTTAAAGTAAATTGAATTGCATTTGTGTTTCAAATGTATTTATTCGTATAAGAAATAAGCAGCATTAAAATATGTAACTCTCTATGTACTTATGAACATTAACCTTTAAGCTGCCGTGTTTCTATGAAGTTGTGTTGAAATAATTTTGTGTCTATTTTGGCTTCATTTAACATCGATAGCGATATATAATTTGTTGACTGATTACGCAGGCAGCTTTTGTCTGTAAGCACGGTTCGTTGTCATCGGTGCGAGAACGCCATTGAAAATAAACCTTAGTAATTTGTAAATTCATACGATTGTTTTTTGCAGCAAATTCACTAAACCATTTGACAACTTATCACTGAACATCGCATCAAGTTAAAGCGCAGCTGCAAAATGGCGCGTGCGCGGTCTCCCACCGCCGATGGCGAAAAGGAAAATAAAGAGAAGGATATTAAAGAGGACGCCAAAGTAGCAGCTTCATCGAACTCGTCGCGCAAAGAGAGGGAACGCAAGCGACGTGGCTCCGCCTCCTCAAGCAGCGACTCCAGCAGAAGCTCATCGGGCAGCACCTCATCACGGAGCAGCTCTGGGTCAGATTCACGCTCCAGCTCGAGCAGTTCCAGCGACTCGTCCAGCTCGTCGAGTTCAACGACCAGCGATTCCGATCACAGCGGGAAGAATCGTCGTCGTAGTGCCGTGGCCGCCGCCAGCAAGGATGCGTCTCGTTCGCCGAGACGCACCACCAAATCCCCGAGGGCCAATAGCAAGGTGCGCAAGGAAACGGAACGAGAGCGCACGGATCGTGATCGGGATCGCGGGCAGCGTAGTCGCAGCCGTTCCCGGGATCATGCACGTCGCAGTTCCAATAATCATGGAGCTGTCGCCAGTGGCGCAAATAACGTGAATAAATGTGAACGTTCCCGTTCCGGCAGTCGTTCGCGTTCACCACGTCGTCGTGGTGGTGCTGGCCGTGGCACAGTCGAACGCACACCGCCCCCGAAGCGTAGAGAGCGCTCGCGCAGCCGCAGTCGAAGCCGTTCACGCTCACCCCCAAAGCCGGTGCGTATTCGTGTGGGTCGTCTCACACGCATCGTGACCAAGAATCACGTCTTGGAAATCTTCAGCCACTTTGGAACCGTCAAGAATGTGGAATTTCCCACAGATCGTGATCATCCGAATGTTGGACGCGGCATGGCCTATGTGGAGTACGTCACCGCCGAGGATTGCGAGTCCGCCATGAAGCACATGGTTGGCGGTCAGATCGATGGCCAGGAGATAACAGTCTCGCCCGTCATTGTGCCAAAGCAGCGACTGCCAATACGTCGACCACAGCCCCAGATGCGCCGTCCACAAGGCAACCGATGGCGTTCCCCGCCCCATTTCAATCGATTCAAAAATCGAGGCGGCGGCGGCCGACGCAGTTCACCACTGCGCGGTCGGCGCAATTCTCCTCGACGTCGCAATTCTCCTCGGCGTCGCAATTCGCCTCGGCGTCGCAATTCTCCACGGCGTCGCTCACGTTCCCCGATTCGTCGCCGTCTTCGCAGCAAAAGTACGAATAGCTCCCGTTGATGAAGTTCATATTTATATATATAGTAAACAATTACTCCTATTAATTATTTTCAATTAATTTCAAATTAATATAAAATCGAATAAAACAAAAATATTTTAAAATTAGATGCGAAATATATTAAATTACAATCACAAACGTTGCAGTATTTTCTGTGTTGCATATTTGTCTGAGTAATCAAAACAAATATAAACATAAATAAATATGTGCATGCAAATGTACTATAGTTCAACAATATCAGTCTGCAGCAAATATTGCCACAGAGCACTTTTTCCCCATTGAGTCACTTTTGGAGCCTGGGATTTTCCCTTGTTTTCCTGATGATCCTCCGCTCGTCCTGTTCGGTGAAAATCTTGTTTAATGACTATGCCCTTTCTCTCTATCCGATTTTCGTCGACGAAGCGGCGAATGGTGTTATACACAGTTGACTTGCTCAGATTGTGGTGTTCCAGGATGAGTTTCCGTTGTTCAATGGTGATCTGTTTGCCCATAGTCTTTCTTGGCTTGTTGCACTCGAGATGCAGGATATAACTAAACTGACTACGAAGGATTGGTATATTTATACCGAAAATACTCAACTTTAGGTACAAAATCCGGGTTTTATGGCACCCAGGTGTCCACAATATACATGCTCCAAATAAGTTGTCACATAAAAATAGGGTACTTTTTTACATAATCCTACATAGCAGGTGGGGAATCCTCAGTTTATTAGGGTTATACATTCATATTGGTGGTTAATATACCTACCATCGGTCTTTGGAATTTTTGAAAAATAATGAATAATTAATAATTATTGAAGCTTATGGCAGGCACTTACTTTTTTTCTTTGACACTGGTCCACTTGAGCTGTCTCTCACTGTATATTTAAGAAACACGGAAAAAATCGAATATTCATTCACATCCAATTTAATATCTTCGACAATTGTAATAATCGAGGTTAAATGAGTTTTACAATATTTAATTATTCAAAATTATTAATTATTGAAAAGTAGAGGGGATTAATGTATTTTCACATATTTGTTTCGCCCTCACATAACTTCTCGCCTACCCAGATGCACTTAATTGTGAATAATTTGGTACTCCAAAAATGGAGCTTATATCAGTTATCAAACTTGAGGGCATCTTCTTCTGATGACCCTATGACTACCGAAAATAATATAATATTTCTAAATTAAGTTGAGAAATTTGCAAAGTATTTGTAAATTATATAAATGATTATATTATATATATTATTATATACATATTTGTAGATTTTGTGGCTATATGTTTATTTATTATATTATAAGATAGGATTTTGGCTTAACGATATACATTGGTATGTTTTTTCCTTATTGATTTTTCGCTTCATGCGTCTTGCTTCACCGCTGCTTGCAACTCAACTCTCTTGACTCCCGATCAGATATTGATACTTCTCATATGTCGGTACCCGCTCTCGATAGGATCGGGAGAACCGCTTCTTGTTTGTTTATCTACTATTTCAAATCCCACATACATAAGTGCTCTTTGTAGTATAAGGTCTATTGTACTACGTATCTGAATCTTTTGAATTGATGTATGTATTACGTGATACAAATTATTCGAATTATCTGTTGCCAGCTGCTTAGGATACAAATATATATCCAGTCCCTTTTATTCTCACACAACAATCTCCAATCTGTAATAATATCTGTAATAACAACATTTGAATAGTAATCCTTAAATAATCGTATTGTTCCGGATATCTTATAGAATCCTTAAGAATCTAAATTTCACTATTTCAATTGGTCCTCATTGCAGTTCCTCTTTTGTCACGGTTCGGTATCGGTTGGGAGGGATTGATAAGTCAATTACTTCTCGCCGCCAACGACCATGGTGGTTAGGAAGTAGAATACGGAGCAGCTGACATACTTGACGGGATCAGCGGAGCCCTCGATCTGAGTTCCCAGAAACTCCGAACCATACTTGGCCATAAATGATAGGAAGGCCATGGTACCCATCAGCCAGCTGCGCTCGTTGACGGCCAGATATGATAGTGATGTTATGTTGCCCAGAATGGTCAAGAGTTTGAGTGTTTCGAAAACTTCATCGAGTTCTCCGTCACCCCCGCCCTTGATAAGGCCCACCAGCAGGCAGCGAATTGGATATTAATTTTAGAATGTAAAACGCAACGAATTTTAAATTTGACTTATTTTCGCAAAAATTCTCAAATGTATTTTAATTTTATTACTTTTTCTCTCAACCGACTAATTTGTTCTGTGAATATACTATCCCAGCTGAGATATGTCGACGACTGGTGCGATTGAAGTTAACCAAACCACTTCCCATTTTTCAAACAAAAAGAATTGAAAATAATTCTGTAATTATCGTGGTTATTCGGAACATACTCTTCCATTTTGTATACCCTGAGTGGGTTCAAATGGGTAAAATGAAGTTGTGCAAAAGTATGTAACAGGCAACAGAAAACATCTCCGATACCATAAATTCCGTATCAGGATCAATAGCCACGTCTATCTAGCCATGGGCTTCTGTGTCTCCGTCTGTATAAACAAGCCAAATTCAGAGATTGCGCAGATTGTGCAGATTAAGTGTATTTTATGTATTCGACAACTCTTCCATTTAGCGAATATCTATTGAATTTTAATATCTGTAGTACTTGTGGATTGCGGATTGATTAAGGAGCTAGAGACTTCGAGTCTTGGTTCTCGAGAACTAAATGCAATTATCAAAAGTGATTTATTTTTATCCAAAAATGTAGTTTACATTCCAACCTACGATGCTGTCAGCTGTGCGCTATGAGCATGTTCTCAAATGAGCCTAAAAAACAATAACAATAGATTTGTAACGTGGCCTGTTGTCTGACCTCAAATACAACTAAAAATGTGTAATTATGTGTAATTATCACATCCTAACAGTGCGATCAACACGTCAGATTATATAAGTAATTCTCAGTCATGTAAAGCGTTCACAGCCAGCAGGCATTCGGTTCGGATGTACTCGAACATCTCCGGATTCAGACAGTTGCGCTGATCCAATATGTTATATCTGAGAATTATATCGCTAAGCAAGCGTACGCCGCGATCTTCCGTTCTCAGCTTAGTCATTTGCCATTTAAGGCAGCTATCATTGCATTGCGATGTTACAAAGGTGTCTCAAATATGGTATGGCAATTTTGATAAATAAGCTGGGAAGGACCAATATGGTAACAATCTCATGTGTACCGGTGTACGGGTAATGAGGTTGCTAACATTCACGACAGGAAGGTAGCCAGCGGACCTTTCTCTGGTCCTGAACCATTTTGTGGACTCGGACCTCTGGCAGGCTTCTCATAGACCCACCAATAGCAAAACAACTACAAGGATATGACAGCTATGACTGGAATCACGCTATTGACTGACTGAATCAGACTGAGGCTCTCTCAGCTAAGTACCTACTGTCCTTTAGTGGAGACACTAATACTCACACGTCTACTCGCTTCTTTTCAAGAAGCTGTGACCAAAATAACACTTATAACACTTGTTATCTCTAATCCACTCTTTTGAGGATGTGCTGAGTGCTGTTCCCGAGGGCGTTCCTTTAATAGCATATAAGCAGAGCTTCCATTGCCAGAGCTGCTTCCATTCCTGTTGTGAAAGACTGCAGAGGGATGTCATCAGTCTCATCCATCGCTTTTTATTTTTGTTTCACAACTTACTTTAAACCGCCTTGAGCGTAATGAGTGGCAATTTGTACTCTTCTCTATTCATCGTTGAGAAATCCTTTAGCGTCAAGCAAATCTATGCATACATCTATGCAGCATACAGACGCATACATATAGAAATATATATATACATATAGTATGGTGATCTAGACAGATACGCTTATTACGTCAACTAACACGGGAACAAACAAAGACACACATTTCTCATTGTTAATAAGCATACTCAATACAACGTGTAATACACACAACATAAAGAAAAACACACATAAATACACCTAAGAGGCCAAAGATTTAGATAAGCTATTCCAAATTACTTTCACATTGCGGATGATAAGTCACATTGAAACGTTCTTCAAACCGCAAGCTGCACCTTAAGAAAATCAGAGTCAATCGAGAATCGGAAAACGCACTGAGATCGAGAGTGCAAGGTATACAGGTAGATCCACAGAGGCCTGCTATAAAAATGCATATTGAAATACAAGCTGCGTCGAACTTTGTTATTTCGCATCTACACAACAAATTGCCACGTCGACGAGTCAATATCTTTGGGGAAGAGTTGGAAAAAGCGTTGCGTGACAAATTCCAAGGGCACTGGTATCCAGAGAATCCCATCAAGGTACTTAAAGCTTTTGCAAATATTTCTGTAGAAAACAAGTAAGAATGCTGAAGTCGAGTTAGACCGACTACGATATATCCTGAACCCAGTTCAATATATTCGAATTTTATTTGCAAATTTACCTTTAAAAAGTCTTCCACCCAAATGTGAGAAGGTCCTCAAGTGCACTCTTTTCTTATGGCAGGCACAAGGACTGAAGAGTAAAAGAAAACTAAGCCAGCTCATATGTTTATTCACAAGCTCGAACTGACTGACATACACGTGCACACGAAATCATAGCTAACGGGGCTCTGCAGAATACACACAAAAACATATTGACGTTCGCGGCGATTATCAAGCCATCTCTTTCTCACACATACGCTCGCATATTTATACATACAGAAAATGCTTGCGGCTGCTGATAAGAAAGGAGTTCAATATGAGAATCTACTTTCGAGTATAACTACTGTTGTGTTTCTTTTCCGATCTTGATGAAATTTGGACAATTGATTGATTGATTTATTGCTATCGGAAATCGAAATATATCGATATTCCAGAATCGGAGGCAGTTATCGATAATAATAATCAAACTTGATCTGCGTCGGGCTTACGTGAACCTATTTTCCGAATTTGAAGTCTCTAGCTCTTATAGTCTCTGAGACCCGCGTATTCATACAGACAGACGGACAGACGGACGTGGCTATATCTGTTGAGTTTTAAGCGGCAAAATTGATGCACTTGGTTTGGCGGTTAGACAAAGAAGAACGTTTATTCAATGTATTGTAATGTTAGGTTAGTCTTTTTGTTGCCACCCATCTCTCGGTTTCGTTGCGGTTGGAGAAGGGATCCACCAACTTAATCCGAACGTACGTTTGCGCACTTGCTCTGTGGCTTCTCCGTCAGCAGTTCGGACGCCTCATCGCCGGCCGGATTGCTTGTAGTATTTTCAATGTTTTCGGTTTTACTTTCGGCCTTCTTATTTTGCGGCTCATCTGTTGCAGTTTCTGGCTTCTTTGCTACTTGCTCCTCTTCTTCTTGTTCGACTTCTGCTTCATTCTCCTCCTCGTCATCATCTTCATCGGCTTCTTCACTGTTGCGTTGCCTCATCCTCCTCTACGGCATCATCTTCCTCGTCATTCAGCTCCTCGGTGGCCAAATCCTCAACTTCTTCGGCTAGATTATCCTGCGATTCGGAGAAACTTTGACGATGCGCCTTTTTTGGCGGATAAATGAAGTCCTCAATGCAGACGTGCATAAAACCCAAAGCGGCGCCCACAAAAATTGTGGCAATGACAAATAGTGCAAAAGATCCCCAGGTGGGCAGTCAATCTTCCTCCTGCAGGCGAGCGTTAAAGTCCTGCAGTGTGTGCGACAGCTTGAAGAAATGGATAGCAAGGACATGTGAATGGTGTCGGGCTTCTTCCTTGAGGACAGAGGCTCAATGCTCTGCCGGAACTTCTTCTTGAGGAAATACAACAAAGAATCAGCATCATGTGCGCCGCGATACTGACGGAATTCGCCATTCTTAACATGATAAATTATCGAAGAGCGATGGCGAAGTCGTCACATCGATCTTGGCCACACGGACATTCACATCCTTGACAGTGTCGGCATAACGTTCCCAAACTGGAGCAAGATTCTTGCAGGCGGGGCACCAGGGTGCAAAGAATTCAATCATCCATTCCCCATTTAGCATAAGATGCCAGTTACCCTCGTCCAATTCGATTGGATTTCCATCGAGCTGCATAAACTTTTTGGTAAGCAGCGTGGCCCAGATGACACATGACGCTGCGAAAATTTTTAAAGTACTGTACATTTTTGCAACGCGCTACGTATTTAGCTATAATGAAAAAATATCTCGATTTTCTTTATGCTAAATTTGTAGTTTTCGATTTAATTTTAGCAAGTTTTTTTAATGTTTGAAACGAAGCAAAAACTGTGGACATACATAGTGGTGGTAGTTGGGTTATCGAGCACAGTATCGATATCCCTGTTATTAACATTAGTAATCGGAATGTTGTATTGATCTTTTACATATTTTTAACAATATCGATTCGGCTGTTGACCCTGATCAAGAATATATGTATATAGTTTATGAGGTCGGAGGTGCTCCCTTCTGCCTGCTACATACATTTACACAAAACTATTAAACTCTTTTCACCCATTTTCAATGGGTTCAGGGTATAACAATATATTGTAATTTATAAAGGAGTTTATTACTTTAAAGGGCTCGGCATATCGTTGTCTCAAAACCGGGTATCCTATTGATTCGGTGCTTGGACGTGCAGCTCGTGAAAGTGGTGTACCAATAACTGATATCCTTGAGAATCTACCCAATGAGTTATTCGTCTGGGTGGACCCCGATGAGGTTTCGTTCCGCATCGGCGATAAAGGTGCAGTTGAGGTAAGCGGTTACAGATATGTATATGTATGTATATATACACATATATAAACGATACGATATATGATTTATATAGAAGCTATACTAATCGCAGATATTTTATACGGGAAACAATAAGAATCATGAGGATAGCCACTCGGCGGATCGAAAGGTTGCGAAGCCGCTCAATCCAGAAGCACAATGCTTTCGTCCCAGGACCATGAACAACTTGAGCTTAAGTCCGAAGGCGTTGCCACTACCGTTTCCATTGCCGCCGTCGGGCTCCTCACCATACTCGGTTGCTTATAGCTCCCCGCCATGTAAGGGCAGCCCGAATCCCAATGGCTGTGTCTCCAGCGGTGCCGCTCAGGCTCCGCTAACATTTACAACGGCCACCTTTGCCCAGACAAAGTTCGGCAGCACCAAACTCAAGACTAGTTCCAAGCGTACCAACAGGTGAGCATGTAATTCTTGACCAGAATCCCAGCCCAGCGTAAATAATGTGCTTAACTCTTGCCACTTCCAGCAGCTCGTATCACATGTCGCCCACTGAATTCTCAAACTATACCAAGCAACGTACCATGCAGCAGCAGCTACATCATGGCCACAGCGTTGGTGGCTCATCGACGGCGGCCTTTGGAGCATTGGACGCCGTATCCCCGGAACGTTCGCTCTCACCCAATTCGCTGGCATTGGGTAACAATAAGACCGCCAATATACCAATGGGCCTGTATCGCCAGTATAACGGGCAGCGCACTCTCTTCGAGCCACACTATAACACGGAAGCGGCCAACATTAGCGTTTGTTTTGGCAGTGCGACCACAGCTGCATCCACTAGCAGCAATAGCTACAGTGCTTATCTGGATCCGTGTTACTTTTCCAACGGTCATGTGAACACGAATGTGAATGCTAATGCTACTGGAGCTGGAGCTGTTGGCGATCAGCAGCAGTTGGAGCATGCTAACAGCAGCGAGACCTGCTTTGTCTTGGACACAGAAAGCAGCATTGCTGGCGCTGCAGTCGAGGAGGTTGGCCACGCAGCTGCTGGCGTAGCCACTGGCGAATCATCAATCGATAGCAGTCCCATTACCACGCCAACTGATGTCATTATGTCCATCCCAAACACAGTCCCTACATCCGGGTCAGCTGCTGTGTACGGATCTGTCAACCAAGATCCCTCCGCTTCTGTTGTTACCAACAGCTAGCTTAAATAAATTTCAAACTCAATGATTGGATAGTAATTGCAGTACAGTATATGCATTAATAATAATTATATTTTATTATCATACTTATTTGTTGGTCAACCCACAAACTATATGTTGCAGTTTCAATTGTCTGATTGCCAAAAGTCCGATCAAGAAGAGAAAAAGATAACACAGCCGAAGGAGTCTCTGAACATTAATTTATCATAATACATGGGTTTTATTTATTTGTGTGTATGCATATATATTTTTATATGAATATTTGTAGTTTTTATAAAATAAAATAAAGTAAAAACAGTTTTATACATTTTATACGAGCTTACGTAAAATAGCTTGTGCTAAATTCATGTTTTACCATCATTTAACTAATATATATACAGTGACTCACACTTCAAATCGAGCATTGTCAAAGAAATAAAGTAATTGCCTGGCATAAGCTAATTATTTATTATTTTTCAAAAATTCCAAAAACCGATGGTAGGTATATATATTATCCACCAAAATTAATATATGACCCCAATACACCGGGGTTTCCCCACCTGCTAGGTAGGATTATGTAAAAAAGTACCCTATTATTTGTTTACTGCTTTTTTCGAGCAGTCTTAAAAAAGTAATGTATTTTCCGTATAAAAGCTTAAATAAGGATGTTTATACTTAGTATGATATCCTTTAGCCTTAACCACTTCCCTTAACCTATTATTCATGGAAGATACCAACTTCCTGGTAGCTTCTGGGCAGATTCTGCTCCACTCATCCCGCAGAGCATTTTCGAGGTCTTCTTTGCTGGAGATGCTGTGCTTCCGGATGTTATTTTCCAGCACAGCCCACAAATTCTCAATAACATTTAAATCTGGACACTGGGCAGGTGGAATTATCATGTGGGGGCAGTTCCTCAGGAGCCAGGACTGTACTATCTTGGCCTTATGCTTGGGATCGTTGTCCTGGTTGAACCGGATTCCAAGCTTCTCGGCACTTTGGAGGAAATTGTCCTTTAGTATGTTGAAGTACACATTCTTGTCTATTGTTGTTTCAAAAATCACAAAATTCCCGAATCCGGCTGACGAGATACACACCCATGCCATGTCACTTCCTCCACCATGCTTGACTGTTGCCTTTAGGTGTTTGGGATTCAGGTCAGTATTGGACTGTCGCCACACACAATTCCGTCCGTCTGAGTCAAAAATTTTGAATTTGGACTCATCTGCAAATATGACTGTGTTCCAGAACTCCAAATCCTTGTCCAAGTGGTTTTTGGCGAACGTCATCCAAGTCCCTATATTTTTCACGCTTATAAAGGGCTTTTTTCGTGGTACTCGGGCATTAAAGTCATGTTTGCGCAGAAACTTGCACACAGTTTCCACACAGCACTTTTTCCCCATTTCATCCAGCACCTGTTGAGCCACTTTTGGAGCCGATACCTTGGGATTTCCCCTTATTTTCCTGATGATCCTTCGCTCCTCCTCTTCGGTGAAAATCCTATCCTGCCATTCTGCTCTTGCCCCCAATCCGATTTGCGTCGACAAAGCGCCGAATGATGCTATACACAGTTGAGTTGCTCAGACTGACCATTTCAGCTATTTGGCGATGTGAATATCCGTTTTGGAAGTGTTCCAGGATGAGTTTCCGTTGTCCAATGGTCGTCTGTTTGTCCATAGTCCTTGTTGGCTTATTGCACCCGAGATGCAGGATAAAACTAAACTGACTAGGAAGAATTAGTCTATTTTTACGGAAAATACTCAACTTGAGGTAAAAATTCTGGGTTGTATGGCACCCAGGTGTCCACAATGTACTTGGTCCAAATAAAATTTTCCCTAAAAATAGGCAACTCTTTTACATAATCCTACATAGCGGGTGGGGAAACCCCAGTGTGTTGGGGTCATATGTTAATTTTGGTGGTTAATTCATGTAGTTACCATCGGTCTTTGGAATTTTGGAAAAATAATGAATGGTTAGCTTATGGCAGGCAATTACTTGTTTTCTTTGACATTGTTCTAAATAAGGTGTCCGCCACTGTAAATATATATATATATATAGCATTATATCTGCTTAGTACCAATACTGGTATGCGCCAATCTTTCGTGCCGCAAGCGATACTCTGTATTATTTTAAGTATTTGACACATATAGGAATATCCTAGCTGAATAGTACATCATCTAGGGTAATTTTATTACCAGAGCTGCTAAGTTGTACTATTCCTTTGGCATGTATCCATTTCCCACGTATTGCAATCGCAATTTCCAAAGGTATTGTCGGATGCTTCAGAATCTAAGATAAATAAAGCTTCATTTTAAGTTTCTGGATCATCATACTTAGCACCATCTTCAGAGTTCGCAAAGACAAGAAATGAATCGTCTAAATACTCAATAATAATGCTTTTGGCATTCACTTCTGCCTTTTTCCAGTCTCTTATTTCTTTTTTTTATCAATAACGTATAATAATTCTTTTCTTACAATAGTGCCCTAATGCGAAACTTCCAGATTGAGTATTTCTCCCCATCAAATCACTAAGCAGACAATACATAGAGGCGCCAAATCAAAAACAAAAAAAAATCATTATATCACTTGACTTCTGGGCCCATTTGACGGCTCTATGTGTTGTCCGCTTAGTGTTTTATTTTTCCCTTTTCCAGTTTATTTCTGCTGATTTTATTCTGCGTACACACACACATACACAGCCAGACACACTTCTTCGCCGCAACTCCAGTCTCTCTCTGGCTCTGTCTCTGTCTCTATCTCTCTCTTTCTTTTTGGTTCTTCCTGTGCCTTGTGCGATTACGCACTTGCAATTGGCATATGCAGTGCCTGCATTGTAATGCTGGGCACAGCACCTAGGATTCCCTATAGTTTACCCAGTTGTTAATCAATGCATACCAGTTTAGCGCTCACGTCCACGCACCTTCTATGGAAATTTCGGTTAAAAGTGCAAAATTGCTGTGAAAAAAATGTTATGTATAAAAACATTCAAGATATTTATTATTAAATCATATTAATAATGGTACCATTTTATTTACGCGAAGACGCTGCAGGTACATTAATTGGCTGACGCTTACTCATCTTGCTCAGATAGATATATAGTATTGACAAATATGTGATTATTACTTTTGAAAATGTACTACAAAACTAAGTTGTATCTCTTTAAAAAACGTGCAGTTTAAAAATGTTTCAAAATGTAAAGTGGACAGAAAATAGTTGCACTATGTTATTTATCTTAATAAAAATCATTTGGTTTTGTAATTTTATATTCATTGTAAGTTTTTAGAGATGAAAGATATAATACATTATTCTAACGTAAATTGTGTTATGACAGCTTGTTGACAGGTAACACCAGTAAAAGAAAGCAAAATGCTCCGACATTTATACCGATATGGAGTAATTCGATTCCGTAAATACCTGGTACGAATTTTCTGCAAATAATCAAAAATGAAATTGAAATTTTAGTTCACATAGATGGTATCTGTAAAATACGAATGAATTAGCCTCAGTTTTTGAAGAAATATGCAAATTGGTGCAATTGCATGAAGAGTTTTGGAGTTTTGGCTAGCAACCAAACTGGGCAGGATCTTGCGAAAAATCGATGGAACATTTTAATAATTTAGAGTTACTACCGACAAAAATGAATATGTTCCGGCGACATTGCTCGCAGACTATCTGAGCACCATTATCGTTATTTTCGGTAACGGAGATCCACAGACACTTGGAATAACTTCTCTGCAGGAAGGCAACAGACCACACAATTCGAAATCACTCTAGTTAAGATACAATCCGAAGTGGACATTTAAAACGGACGACTTTTTAATCAGAGTGATGGTAGAAGTCAACGGGTGATTCAAAGATTGCCAATACGGATAACAAGGAGATAAACTGGGTAGTTTAGCAATTTCGTTACTGGTGGATTGGGCTCATTTTATTGACTCCATGGAGTAGTTAAAAAAAACGGACGATACCTGGATAAAAGTATCTAACACACCCAACTATATGACTTCTTTCTTCTTAGACCAGCGCAGACAACATATTTAAAATTACCTTAGGTGAGCTAATTACATTGGAAAATAATAAAGTTTAAAGATTGGAATAATTTTTGTAAGCATACCTGTTGAATACGTGGTTGACTTTGGTAGGTTCACTACATCACGTCGAAAAGTCGAAAGATTTTGTGTAAACCTAATAGTGCAAAGAAAAAAAGAAAAACAAAATTAATGAATGTTTGCTTAATTTTGCAACGATTCTGTTAAATTACACAGCTTAATTATATAGTTTTTCATAATCTTTGGTATGCCCAAATAATACTTTTTCAGTCCACTTCCCCACATGCGTATAATTTATAATGTATAATTTTGCTTTATCCTTACTTTTCCTTATTTTTACTGGATACATTCCGTTCTATACCAAGCATCAGATCCTCGAACCACTGAGCCATTGTCTGCTGTTTTTCAACTGGTTGTCCACGAATAATGCTTTCTTTTAGTGATCTATATGTAAAAAATGGTACACATGAGTTTATATATTTTGAAACATAGAATATCTTTACCGATAATAGTCTTCGTAGAGAAGTATAAGTACCAACAACGGACGGGACATTGACCATTGGTTCCGACAGTCTTCAGCAAGTACATTATTTAACAAAGAGGACATCATGTTCTGTAGCAGTTCGGAATTCAATTCCACTACCTATAAACATAAAATAAATACAAATAATTTATCAGGTAAACAAAGACGTCGTAGTTATTCAAGACACGCCATTTTTAACTTACGTACGTGCAGATTGTCTTGAAAATTAATATTAATAAGTAAATTCAATGAAATGCAAATGCTTCTTTCCCTATAAGGTTGAAAATGGAATTACATTTTTGTCATCATCATTGAACAATATTAAAAATTTATAAAAAAAAAAAAATCGAAAAAAGAGTGCAAAGTGGAAAATGTAATCAAAATCAGTGAACATAATTTTAAGAACCGGTTTGAAAATGCAACATTAATAATTTTTAGATTTTCACCTAAGAAATATATTTTTAGTTCATACTGAAATGATCAAATTTATAAAAGGAATTATCACTTGAAATAACTTTGATTTTAGTTGCTATTTATATAGACGTGAAACTTAGGGGTAAAGGCACATACATGTATATAAAAACAAACCTTTAGAAATTGTGAATTCTCTCGTGTCAAACTTCTCAGCTTCTTATTAGGGAATGTTGAAACTGTAACGAAGAAAGAGAATTGTAAATAATTTGAAACCAAAGTGTGTTCAGTTATACTTTTTAATTGAAGCTGCTTAAATATGTATGAGACAATACTATCCAATATTGTGCAACAGCTGATGTAAATTGCCGAATCTGAAATTGAAAAAAGTTAAGCTCGGCACATATTTGATAATGCAATTATAAATACCTAGTGCGGCAAGGCCCTTTGTCAGACTTTCCAATATGTAGACAAATGCTCGTGGCTCTAAAGCGACAAGGTATGTAACATGATCTTGAGATAGACAGTTTAATAAATTGTAATAAGCCGAGGCCAATTTTGGGTATTCCTGTTTATTTTTTATGTTTAAAAGATTAATTCTTGTTTTTGTTTCTTGTTTATTTGTTTACTTGTCAAACTTACCAATAAATCACTTTGTCGTATAGACAGAATAAGTTTGGCCATGATATCAAGAACGTTGTGTAATGTATCATCACCGTATAGTTTAAAGACCCCACAGTTGACATAATTTCCACCAAGTGAATTTTTTAATATCAAAAAGCATACAGATATTCCCTTTAATTTCATTGGGTATAGTTGATCATCAGATACCTCTAGATGCAGAATACGATTGCCATAAATGCAAATCAGTTTTGATGCCTCGCGAAACAACAAAATACCCATTGGACTAGACACGTTGCCAGCTAAACGCTGTGTACGGCAATGCACTAACTCAGCAAACAACTTTAGCACGGGCGTAGTAATGGCAGGTTCGTGGGCCCACAGTTCTACTGCACGAAGCAGTATGGGTAAGTAATCAGTGTAGTAACTGTAATCAATATAAAAATTAAGAGCTAAACAATAAACAAAACAATGTTTAAAAACTCCACTTTCATACGTACAGCCATTCGAAAAGCATAGTATACTGAATACGAGCGTTCAGAGGCAATGCTAGCCCACGCAAGTCTCGAGCTAGCCCAATAATCGTTTTCTTCACTTCGTCATTAGGAAAACACTTTGTGTCCATTAGCACATTTCCAAGTGATTCAAACTGATCTAAGGAATAACCAAAATTTGAATGCCACTTTGATACACTTTCTTTTTTTTCTTTTTAAGCAAACTTACTTGTTAGTGGTGTCAAAAAATTGTAGAAACGCTCTTCATCCTCTCCCAAATCAAACATTAATAGGCGACTAAGTGAAGTGTAAAACATGGTGCGACAACGCATTTCGTTGAGAGATGAGCTTGTACCAAGGAAAGGAAAATGTTCGCTTGTGTGATGTGTTAACATGAACTGAACTTCCTCTAAACGTGCCAATTTCCGCACTGAATTGAAGTGGACAGAGAGGTCGGATAGTAACATTAAAGTTTTTGTTATTATTTGCTCAGAACGGCCCCAGTACTTAAGGTTGGTTATACTGCAAATAGAAGAAGAAGTTACTTACTCGAAACCATAACATTTATAAAAACAATACTTACATTTTACGGTTAATAAAACTTAGCAGCATTTGCTCATCATTCAGACCAAAAACTTCACTAAGGCGCTTATAGACAGTAGCCTTTTGCGCCTGGTCACTGCTATGCATTTTTCGAACCTGATCTAAAAAGCTCAAAATGGCCAATTCCAGCTTCTCACAACCGGTCTGAGGTAGGCGTGAATCGGTCAAACTCATCAGTTGCAGTACACGAATTACAAGCTCTGCATCCATATTGTCATGCTCGTCGCTGGTTGATACAGAAAGTCTACCCACAATCGCCGATCCAATCATATAGACCAACCAAGTCAATTGCAGCTCATGGACAGTTACATCTAAGGGGTTTGCGTTGAGTGTCTGTACGAGGTTTTCGTACTCACGCGCCTTTTGATCAAAATGCTGCACCAGAAGGTTACAAGTCTTATTGTACTCGCAACGTTCGATTACAGATAGCTGTTCAAGTTGCTGCTGAACCATACAAAGATCATCTAATGGATCCTCCATACTATCATGAACAATTAAAGGCACAGCATCCAAGCGGGATTCGATATACGCCTTTATCACTTCAGGGGTATATGTGCCAAGTAAATGCGGATCCGGTGATTTAACATATGGTACAGAAGCAACCATACGCTGCCACAGGGTAAGTAAATAGTGCACACTATTTGGAGCAAAGAGCCACATCTGCAAAAATAACATTTTAATTTTTTTTTCTCCAAATAATACTTAAGCAACACCATACTCACATGTAAAGATTGCACAGTAAACTTTGCTATTAATTCAATGGCTGCAGGGTAACAGGGAACGGCTATGAGTTCGCCCAGTTGATAATTGGACTTCAGGCGCGCTAGCAAACGACAGAACTCATGGTAATTATCTGGATCGCTAAGACCCTAAGTCAAATAAAATTTGTATTATGTCAGTAGTGTTCAAATGTATCAGTTACTTACATGCAAGTTGGTGAGTATATTTTTCACGCCTTCCACTAAGTTGGTCAGGAACTTTGTTCGCTCAGAATTACTGAACAGTGATCGACGTACAGATGTCATTTGCACTAAGCAGGACAATGAGTAACTAGCCAATCCATTCGGTAGAATTTGATATAAGTCGAAAAATAATTTCAATGTGTTTGGGTCAAGAAATGCAGGACGCCAAGCTGTTGGTATCTGTATGTAAGGTACATGGAGTTTTTATCGTTTCTTAATTTGATATTTAAATAAGACTTGCGTACCTGAACATTATTCATATCATCGGCCGACTCATCTGTTGAACTGCCAATAAAGTCAAAGCTTAGACAGTTCTTCGTAAGCCGCAATACTTGGGATATTAACCTGTCGCAGAAACAGAATATATTAAATTTACAATAATAATCGAATTACTAAGTGGTGTAGATTAAACTTGAAGTATGTAACACGATTGACTCGAAAATTAAGCACAGAAACTCTTGAAATAAGCAGTTAATTCGCCAATTACATCCCATTAAGTAACCCATATCTACATACAGTGGCGGACACCTTATTGTAAGCAGTGGCAAAGAAAAAAAGTAATTGGCTGCCATAAGGTAACCATTCATTATTTTTCAAAAATTCCAAAGACCGATGGTAGGTACATGTAATTACCACCAAAATTTATATATGACCCCAATAAACTGGGGTTTCCCCACCTGCTAGGTAGGATTATAAAAAATGTAGCATACTTCCAGGTATAGTTTTGATTTGGAGCAGATACATTGTGGACACCTGGGTGCCATAAAACCCGGATTTTTCACCTAAAATTGAGTATTTTCGGTATAAATACATCAATACTTCGTAGTCAGTTTAGTTTTATCCTGCATCTCGGGTGCAATAAGCCAATAAGGACCATGGACAATCAGACTACCATTGCACAACGAAAACTCATCCTGGAACACTTCAATAACGGATATTCATATCGCCAAATAGCTGAAATGGTCAGTCTGAGCAACTCAACTATCAACATCATTCGGCGCTTCGTCGACGCAAATCGGATTGAGGGCAAGGGCAGAAAGGCACCAAATTGGATTTTCACCGAAGAGGAGGAGCGAAGGATCATCAGGAAAATAAGGGAAAATCCCAAGCTATCGGCTCCAAAAGTGGCTCAACAGGTGCTGGATGAAATGGGGAAAAAGAGCTGTGTGGAAACTGTGTGCAGGTTTCTGCGCAATCTTGACTTTAATGCCCGAGTACGACGGAAGAATATTATTATAAGCGTACAAAATAAAGGGACTTGGATGACGTTCGTCAAAAACCACTTGGACAAGGATTTGGAGTTCTGGAACACAGTCATAATTGCAGATGAGTTCAAATTCACCATTTTTGACTCGGACGGGCGGAATTATGTGTGGCGACAGTCCAATACTGAGCTGAATCCCAAACACGTAAAAACAACAGTCAAGCATGGGGAGGAAGTGACATGGCATGGGTATGTATCTCGTCAGCCGGATTCGGGAATTTTGTGATTTTTGAAACAACAATGGACAAGAATGTGTACTTCAACATACTAAAAGAAAATTTACTAAAAAGTGCCGAGAAGCTAGGAATCCGACGTACTTTCCGGTTCAACCAGGACAACGATCCCAAGCATAAGGCCAAGATAGTACAGTCCTGGCTCATCAGGAACTGCCCCCACATGATAATTCCACCGGTCCAGTCTCAAGATTTAAATGTCATTGAGAATATGTGGGCTCTGCTGGAAAATAACATCCGGAAGCACAGAATATCCAGCAAAGAAGACCTCAAAACTGCTCTGCGGGATGAGTGGAGCAGAATCAGCCCAGAAGCTACCAGGAAGTTGGTATCTTCCATGAATAATAGGTTAAGGGAAGTGGTTAAGGCTAAAGGATATCATACTTAGTATTAACATCCTTATTTAAGTTTTTATAATGCAAATATATTATTTTATTTATACTGTTCCAAATAAAATGTCCCCTCAAAATAGGGTACTTTTTTACATAACTCTACCTATCGGGTGGGGAAACCCCAGTGTATTGGGATCATATATTAATTTTGGTGGTTAATATATATACCTACCATCGGTCTTTGGAATTTCTGAAAAATAGTGAATGGTTCGTTTATGGCAGGCAATTCCTTTTTTTCTCTGCCGCTGATCAGAATAAGCTTCGAGTCACTGTACCTACCATCGGTCTTTGGAATTTTTGAAAAATAATGAATGGTTAGCTTATGGCAGGCAATTACTTTTTTTCTTTGACACTTGACCAAATAAGGTGTCCGCCACTGTATATATATGTTCAATATGTTCAATGATTTAACAACTATGAGCCTAAAAAAGCAATCAGAATCAATATATATATATATATTGAGAAAAAAGAAAAAAAGTAATTGCCTGCCATAAGCTAACCATTCATTATTTTTCAAAAATTCCAAAGACCGATGGTAGGTACATGTATTAACCACCAACATGAGTGGATGACCCTAATAAACTGAGGTTTCCCCACCTGCTAGGTAGGATTATGTAAAAAAGTACCCTATTTTTAGGTCATGGCCTATTTGGATCAGGTACATTGTGGACACCTGGGTGCCATAAATACCGGATTTTTTACCTAAAATTTAGTATTTTCGGTATAAATAGACCAATCCTTCGAAGTCAGTTTAGTTTCATCCTGCATCTTGGGTGCAATAAGCCAAAAAGGACTATGGGCAAACGGACTACCATTGAACTGCGAAAACTCATCCTGGAACACCACAAAAACGGATATTCACATCGCCAAATAGCTGAAATGGTCAGTCTGAGCAAGTCAACTGAGTATAACATTATTCGGCGCTTCGTCGACGCAAATCGGATTGAGGGCAAGGGCAGAAAGGCACCAAATTGGATTTTCACCGAAGAGGAGGAGCGAAGGATCATCAGGAAAATAAGGGAAAATCCCAAGCTATCGGCTCCAAAAGTGGCTCAACAGGTGCTGGATGAAATGGGGAAAAAGAGCTGTGTGGAAACTGTGTGCAGGTTTCTGCGCAATCTTGACTTTAATGCCCGAGTACGACGGAAGAATATTATTATAAGCGTACAAAATAAAGGGACTTGGATGACGTTCGTCAAAAACCACTTGGACAAGGATTTGGAGTTCTGGAACACAGTCATATTTGCATATGAGTCCAAATTGACCATTTTTGACTCAGACGGGCGGAATTGTGTGTGGCGACAGTCCAATACTGACCTGAATCCCAAACACGTAAAGTCATCGGTCAAGCATGGTGGAGGAAGTGACATGGCATGGGTATGTATCTCGTCAGCCGGATTCGGAATTTTGTGATTTTTGAAACAACAATGGACAAGAATGTGTACTTCAACAAACAAAAGGAAAATTTACTCCAAAGTAACGATCCCAAGCATATGGCCAAGATAGTACAGTCCTGGTTCATCAGGAACTGCTCTCACATGATAATTCCACCTGCCCAGTCTCAAGATTTAAATGTTATTGAGAATTTGTGGACTCTGCTGGAAAATAACATCCGGAAGCACAGCATATCCAGCAAAGAAGACCTCGAAAATGCTCTGCGGGATGAGTGGAGCAGAATCTGCCCAGAAGCTACCAGGAAGTTGGTATCTTCCATGAATAATAGGTTAAGGGAAGTGGTTAAGGCTAAAGGATATCATACTTAGTATTAACATCCTTATTTAAGTTTTTATAATGCAAATATATTATTTTATTTATACTGTTCCAAATAAAATGTCCCCTCAAAATAGGGTACTTTTTTACATAACTCTACCTATCGGGTGGGGAAACCCCAGTGTATTGGGATCATATATTAATTTTGGTGGTTAATATATATACCTACCATCGGTCTTTGGAATTTCTGAAAAATAGTGAATGGTTCGTTTATGGCAGGCAATTCCTTTTTTTCTCTGCCGCTGATCAGAATAAGCTTCGAGTCACTGTACCTACCATCGGTCTTTGGAATTTTTGAAAAATAATGAATGGTTAGCTTATGGCAGGCAATTACTTTTTTTCTTTGACACTTGACCAAATAAGGTGTCCGCCACTGTATATATATGTTCAATATGTTCAATGATTTAACAACTATGAGCCTAAAAAAGCAATCAGAATCAATATATATATATATATTGAGAAAAAAGAAAAAAAGTAATTGCCTGCCATAAGCTAACCATTCATTATTTTTCAAAAATTCCAAAGACCGATGGTAGGTACATGTATTAACCACCAACATGAGTGGATGACCCTAATAAACTGAGGTTTCCCCACCTGCTAGGTAGGATTATGTAAAAAAGTACCCTATTTTTAGGTCATGGCCTATTTGGATCAGGTACATTGTGGACACCTGGGTGCCATAAATACCGGATTTTTTACCTAAAATTTAGTATTTTCGGTATAAATAGACCAATCCTTCGAAGTCAGTTTAGTTTCATCCTGCATCTTGGGTGCAATAAGCCAAAAAGGACTATGGGCAAACGGACTACCATTGAACTGCGAAAACTCATCCTGGAACACCACAAAAACGGATATTCACATCGCCAAATAGCTGAAATGGTCAGTCTGAGCAAGTCAACTGAGTATAACATCATTCGGCGCTTCGTCGACGCAAATCGGATTGAGGACAAGGGCAGAATGGCACCAAATGGGATTTTCACCGAAGAGGAGGAGCGAAGGATCATCAGGAAAATAAGGGGATATCCCAAGCTATCGGCTCCAAAAGTAGCTCAACAGGTGCAGGATGAAATGGGGAAAAAGTGCTGTGTGGAAACTGTGTGCAAGTTTCTGCGCAAACATGACTTTAATGCCCGAGAACCACGGAAGACTATTATTATAAGCGTGAAAAATATAGGGACTTGGATGACGTTCGCCAAAATCCACTTGGACAAGGATTTGGAGATCTGGAACACAGTCATATTTGCATATGAGCTCAAATTCACAATTTTTGACTCGGACGGACGGAATTATGTGTGGCGACAGTCCAATACTGACCTGAATCCCAAACACGTAAAGGCATCGGTCAAGCATGGTGGAGGAAGTGACATGGCATGGGTATGTATCTCGTCAGCCGGATTCGGAATTTTGTGATTTTTGAAACAACAATGGACAAGAATGTGTACTTCAACTTACTAAAGGAAAATTTAGTCCAAAGTGCCGAGAAGCTAGGAATCCGAAGTACATTCCGGTTCAACCAGGACAACGATCCCAACCATAAGGCCAAGATAGTACAGGCCTGGCTCCACATGATAATTCCACCTGCCCAGTCTCCATATTTAAATGTTATTGAGAATTTGTGGGCTGTGCTGGAAAATAACATCCGGAAGCACAGAATATCCAGCAAAGAAGACCTCAAAACTGCTCTGCGGGATGAGTGGAGCAGAATCAGCCCAGAAGCTACCAGGAAGTTGGTATCTTCCATGAATAATAGGTTAAGGGAAGTGGTTAAGGCTAAAGGATATTATACTAAGTATTAACATCCTTATTTATGTTTTTATAATGCAATTATATTATTTTATTTATACCTGGCCAAATAAGATGTCCCCTCAAAATAGGGTACTTTTTTACCTAACTCTACCTAGCGGGTGGGGAAACCCCAGGGTATTGGGGTCATATATTAATTTTGGTGGTTAATATATATACCTATCATCGGTCTTTGGAATTTCTGAAAAATAATGAATGGTTAGCTTATGGCAGGCAATTACTTTTTTTCTTTGACACTTGGCCAAATAAGGTGTCCGCCACTGTATATCTATTGATTTCGATTGATTTTGTATACCCTTGTAGAGGGTGTTTCAATATGTAGTGTAGGACCAGAGATTTTGGAAAATACACATTTAACAAGAGTGCTCCATATATAAAATGTTTTTTTGTTTCTTGTCAGTTTTAAAATTTAGAATTATTCATTTTATTAGAGACGAGGGAGTTGATAATTTGCAACAATGCAAAGGATCCCACTGCCATTATTAAATATAGCGAGAAAGTCGTCAACTGAATGCTTGCTACACCCTCTCTGAGCGCTACACTTGATTGTTTATAACCAAATGATGGTTCATGGTCGCACTCTAGTGAAGAGTCACTCGCTCTCCTCCTTAACACTCATATACCGGTATGCTCCGAGCTATCGACAAACCATAAGAATAATGTCGATGGGAATACCTCCCTTACATCTATCCTCTGTAAACATAACATAAACTGGGCAATAAACAGTTTCAAGCTGATTAAGTCAGTCCAGACCAACTACAATACGCGGGTTTAACATTTAACCAGCTATACGAAATCATCAAAAAGGTTCTAATGACTTGCCAAATTCCATCTCCGTTGCTTTCAGTCAACAATTAGTTTCATTCCCAAAGCTGGTAAGCCATCTTGTACGAGGGTTAAAGATTTCCCTCAGTCTGTCAATCCTTTTGCTTAAAAAGTAAGAGCATCTTCTAAGCCTACATCTGAGAATAGTCACTTAAATACAGAAATCTTTTTTTTTTTCATTTTGCAATGAATATATATTAATAGCATTACTAGACATTGAACAACATCACTCCAGAAGCGATGAGTGATTTAGTAAGGAAAGTCCTATCGATTTTTATTTTAAGAAGTCTTTCTTTGAGTTGCACACTTCAAAACTACAAACTTTAAGCCCCTCTGAGGGGATCTAAAGATGTATATAAGTATAATTCACATTTACATATATATTTGTGCATAAGTAAGGATTTAAAACTAGTATGCGTTAATAAAGATCAACTCACGCTTGTTGCGAATCGTCCAGAAAGTTCAAGTTCTTGCTATTATCGCGCGCATTTATCAAAAGAGAGCAGGATAGTAAAAAAGTATCATACAGCTGCTGGTCTCGGTAAGATGTAGCTATTTTTCGGTTTTTTGAAAACGATAAATGTGCATCTAATTCCACAATTGAATTCATTTCTGATACCAACTGTGAAAGGATTTGTACGCCAATAGTGCAATGCTCAACGGACCCCTGGAAGGAAAAATATTGTTATTTAAGCATTTTGGTTTGGCACTTTCAGTGCTTACCTGTAAAAATTTTTTGACGTCCTCAAGTAAGTTTTGAAAGACAAGTTCGCCCTTGTATGAATCAAACCAACCGTATTTTGTGATTTTAGCAAGAAGCGTAACAAGTGCCTGCACTACGAAGTGCTGCAAATTAAGCCTGGTTGCCAAGTAATTAAGAGCATAGCTGCGAATATCAATGCGCTGCCCAAGAGTTATCCCCTGTATAAGTTTTGTTAGGGTAGATGCGGCAAGTAGCTGTGCGTAGCTGGTATCAGCTCGGTCCAGGAGTAGCTGACACTTGGGTAGGGCGTCCTGGCTATTGACAAATGTGATAAGTCTCTTTTCAGCATCAGCTCGGACACTCGCATCTGTTGCTTCATACAACTGCTTGCACAGTATTTCCAGTTGTTGGATTTCCTATATAAAAACCGTAAAGAAATGTGTAAAAATGCACTCAAGTGTACGTGGAAATACATTTTCGTATGCATGCATAATTACAAATAAACAAAAATACAACAGCAAGTATGAACATATGAATGCATATATATATGGTGAAATACATTTGTCAGTTAATATGTTAAAAGCGAGTTAGGATACTTGAAAAATAGTCAAAGCAATAGTATGCGAGTATTTACCATAGTACTTTATTTGCCCTGTTGTTTGATTTCCGGTTCAAAATAAGTTTCTTTACTTGGTATTTGTTGCGCACTAGCTCCCGAGCTCAAAGAGCCGAGAATTAAACGAGCTACGGCAACTGTGATGGAATAAATACAAATACCGAAATCAGCAGAAATACATATGCAATCGAAAACTACACTAAGCCATAACAAAGCTATTTAGACTGAGATGTTGATTTATGTTATCGGCATATCGTTATCGTATCATACCAATTTACTTCAAGCTGACATTAGGCGTGCTCCCTCTTTTAATTGTTTTCAAAGATGCGACGATTCACCGATTATTAGCCATCCAATATTGGATGATTTTACAATTATTTGTATTCTGTTGTGCTGCTTATGATATATTTAGACGTTTTCATTAGTACGAACTTGCTCATGATTATATTTTTATTTACAACATATATTCGCTTTTGTTCACGCAATACATCGTTTGGCTCAGTTCGATAACAGGACTGCCGGGATGCACTGAGGAACGATGGTAATATTGGAACAGTTCTGAAGTCATATCAATTTTATGGTATGTGAATTCAAGCAAAGAGATTATCACAACTACGTTCCCTAATGTTTTGCTCTACCAAAAATGCAGCATATTTTTTGCATCACCATGAGATGTTCCGAAATCCATTTGTTGGACTTATATTACTTCGGTCCACTACTAAAAGTTAGACTTTTAGTGTAACACTGTACACAGGGTTCGAAGACGATTAATGTAAAAATATTATACTCAAATAACACAGAGTAACATCTCGCGGAACTCGTGTTAATTTTTCATAGATGTGAAACGCTGTTCATATCGGGAGCATTAGTTTTAATCTCGGTTCTAATATCGGTTGCAGCTGTTAGTTGAAATTTTGAAACATAAGTTTGAAAGGATAGATCTAAGAGATATACAAAGTAAATGTGCAGCTGTTGGCAGCTGTGTGCACAGAGCAACGAACAATTGACCATTGGGCTACTTCTCAATTCAAATAAGTAATAATTAATCCATTCCAAGGAATTGATTTTTGGGTTTTAAGAAATTAAACGAATATATAATACATAACAACCAAAGCCGCATTGGTTGCAAACCTTTGCTAGTTAAAATTCTTTCCTGTGTTTTTTTTTCGAAATGCGTCTCCTTGTTGCCTCAAATACTTTTAATAATTCATGTAATTAAATAAAATAGTCTTGAATTTAGTATTTTATTGTATTAATCTTGGCGGTCGCACATTTTCTAATAGTAATTTAAATATATTTGTACTGGGTTTCTCTACGTTTCCGTAGTGAATTCCAAATATTTTTGGTGGTGATCCGGCAAATACTGACAACAAAATAATTAACGAACATCCCTTACTGATGCATATACGATGCTGCATCATCAAAATTCATGATTGATGCTTCATGTCGTTTTGCGTGAATTAAATGTATTAAGTGTTAACGTTGTTAACGAAATGAAAAAAAACATCAAAAATAATCGGTTACAATAATTAAATAAGGTTGAGAATCCACAGTTGCAAATCCACATACACTGCAAGAAAAAGTGCTTTGAGTTTTCATGTTGTATTTCAATTTTATCGGAGAACTGTGCTTTGTGAGCTCATCACACAAACCGAATTCAAGCGAATCGCATGGAATTTTTTTAGTGATGTGAAACACTGTAAATGCCAGCAATATCAGTAGCAGCCACAGCTGAAAGTTACTTAAAAAACTTTTACGTAAAAAATGTATTGTTTAATTTATTATTTAATTAATTTTTAGTATGAATCGAATGGTGTTGATGCTGTTTGTATTGCCCAAATATCGTAAAAATCGGAATGGTATTTGATACTTGATATCGAATTTTGTGGAATTTTGTTGGAAACGTGGATGCAAACACTGTGAAAACGTGCTGAACAAAATTGTTAGTTATCATCTCAACTTTGAGCGCACAGCAATAACCGATATTATCTGCTCATATTTTAAGTCGAACTGTTGTTTTTAGATATACGTATGTATGTACACGCCGGTTATCCAAAGTTAATTTTGTAAAAGATATTTTACATTACCCTACCATTTATAATAGTGTTACGGTTAAACAGCAAATAAGTTTAATAAGTAGGATTAATATGTGTTACTGCAGGCTTGTATTAAAACTAAAATATGTGCATGTAAATATATGTATATCTCTTTTTGTATGTGCATTCATAAATGTACATACATACATAGTATATACATCAGATGTGTTCGTTCGTACGTACTTATGAGCACACTTACTTTAGAATACCATAAAGGAAAAATAACCGACAAAAGTCAGTGAAAATCGACAATAAATATATGCACACATTTATGGTATATATATATAAATACATTCAAATTACATACGTACATATATCTTTGTTACATATGTACAAATTTGATATATAATAAATCATAACACGTGTGCACACATAACTTCTGGAAGGCAACCTAAAAATGCGCAGAGCATTATATTCATTATTTTAGTTTCTACTGGTGTGTTTCACTTAGTATCCCTATCGCCAAAATAATTATTTATATGTGGATGTGCGTGCTTGCATATTTTGATCTGCAGGTGCGTGCGCGATCTGGAATCTATTTAAATAAGTTACTTACATATATGTATGTATGTATATCGAAAGCATGTCGCAACATGTTGCATTTTAAGTACAACATCAGTAGCAGAAGTTGTGGGTTTTTCAAAAAATTAAATTCCGTTTTTAGAACTCTATGATGTTCGCTTTTGGCATTGTCACGGTATTACAATACGAGAAAGAACAACTATTCCAAGCAGGCCGAACATAACATTTCCATTTCGACCGGAGTCAAACTATTATACATTTAAAAATAAATAGTATTTAATATTCAATAATCAATATTCTCCATTGGCGTAGACGAACATGGCTTGTTCGATTGACTCGGCTAGTTAGTAATGCTGATCAACAAAATATATAATAATCTTGGATTTTGTAACTCCATATAAGTTAACTTTTTTTTATATACTGTGACACCGCGTTTTGGAAATATCCGTCCGCAGGGACACTATTGTAATTAGAGATTTAAAATTTGTTAAGATCGGGGCCACGCCTGCTGAGCGTTGACACCTCAAATACCAGTTATGAATATAATGTTAGCTGATATTTTACGTTTAATGGCAACGTTTTCACATTTTTATTTTGTTTTTAAAATTTCTAAATTTTTTCAGCGAAACCAGTCAAGACCTTTTGCAAAAATGTATATATTATATGTATGTAAAAAGTCTTAAAAATATCTTTTCCTGAAGAACAAAGTGGTTGCGTGGATGAAATATGGATTTACTGTGTACGGAGAGCATAGCAACGCATCCCAAACAGTTGTTAAATAGGTATAAGAAAAAAACGCCGATTACAAAGCCGTACTGCAAAGGAAGCACCTTACCCTGCTCGCCACCAACCTCGTCTACGGCAGAAGATGTTAGAGGCAGCCGTGATATACTATGCTCTGTAACCGTGCCTATTTGCAATATGAGTAAGGTGGTGTATGTGTTTGCCTCAGTAGCATCGCCGGTTGGTGCAGCAAAATCGACAAAACATCTACAACAGAGCCAGTCGGTAAATTATCAATCACCGCAACAGCACTATCGACACGCCATCAGCTTGACTCCTTGCGCAACAGCGACAAATGTAACAGAAGGGGCAACCATAGCCGACAAACATTTTGATTATGGAAATGCACATATGGTCGTTACAGATCCTATTTTCAAATCGGATCGCTGTTTAGAAAATGCTTTAAAGTCGGAAGAAAAGCATCAGCACATTGTCGAAACATATTTCAAAACTGTACAGAAGGATATTACCCCGCCAATGCGCAAAATTGTTGCGGAGTGGATGATGGAGGTGAGTAAAAAAGGAGGGTTCTCATATGGGTTCCATATACTCATACTTTTTTCCATTCATTAATAATTTATCGCCCAAAAAAAACCGTGTTTCGTTGTGTAATTTACATTCTAAAATCTTCCTTGACATTTACTGTGGGCAAGAAAGTAATCACAAGGAAGACACAATATTTCGACTCACTTAGAGCACCTCATTCAAATAGAAAATTGACTTCGTGGATGTTATGGAAAACTGTCCCTCAAATATATATTTTGCACATTTTGAATGTTGAGCATTGAGCATCGGTAAGCCCTGATCTACAGCGTTCATTTTGAATGTGTGATCCGGGATACATGATTTGGGACATATTTATGAAATTGTTTTTTATCGGCAACAATTACATATTGTTGTATTATCTGTACCGTTTAAGGTGTGTGCTGAAGAGAAATGTCAGGAGGAAGTCGTTTTGTTAGCACTCAACTACATGGATCGGTTTCTGTCAACGAAATCTGTGCGAAAAACTCACCTACAAATATTGGCAGCCGCCTGCTTATTACTGGCTTCCAAGCTACGTGAGCCCAGCTGTCGCGCGCTTTCGGCTGAGCTTCTGGTATTCTACACGGATAACAGCATTTATAAAGATGATTTAATTGTAAGTAAAAAATAAAATTAATTATGTTGGATGCATCCTTAGTTTATTTTAATGTATGTGTTGAACGTTGTGCTTGAAACAAAACAAGTTTGTGTGTAATTAAGAAGTTGAAAGTGAAATCGTAATAAATGTCCGTCTGGTTCTATGCAAGCTAGGCCTTATTTTCTTTATTGATTTATATATTTTTCCGTTATTTTTATAAATTACAATTAAATATTTATTTATTCTAATTAGTATTTATTTTCCTTTATTATTTAAAACAATGATAATTTATCGACACACATACGCCACATCTGGTCCGTTGTGATACCGTAATTTAGATCCACTCAATTCCCAGGGTGATTAACCTTTTCCTGGCATGTGGAGATTCTTCTTTTTCCTCATTTCATCTTCTGCAGAAATCATTATAGGCATGAGGGCTGTCTGGCCAATGGCCGATATCTAAGTGTTTTCTTTATAAGGAATAATTATAATCCCTGCCAGAACGATTAAACGATATGACGCATGTCCAAATATAATATTAGTTGTGCTGGACGTCCTCTCGTTCGTGAAAGAATTTCATTGTTACATCAAAGCAGTTCATTGGCAATATGGATATTTGCATATTCATTAGAGATAGCCAAATATTGACCACTGCCATATTTAGTCCCCACTGCATGTCCGTCAGGCCTATTGTAGTACCCTTCAATAGCGAGACGATTAGCTTGTATATTTTTTTATCTTCGGGTCCAATGAGTACATTCAATTTATCTACACTTTTAGATTTGCATTATTTTTATTTGTTAGATTTAAATATATGTTTTCACCATCTTTTTACTTTCAGAAATGGGAGCTATATGTGTTGAGCCGTCTAGGATGGGATCTTTCATCTGTTACGCCCTTAGATTTCCTGGAGCTCTTGATTATACGTCTGCCTATTGGCAGCAAACACTTTGCAGACTTGAACATCGATAAAGTGCGCCAGCATGCTCAAGCTTTCATATCCTTAGCGGCAAAAGGTAAGGATAAATGCACATAATTCGTCTGTCAGAAAAAAAATCTAAATTGGTCAGAACAGCCTTATACGCTTTCAACGTAGTTTATCCCTTATATATACCCTAATGCCTAATATTGGTATTTATTAATTTAGCTTCGCAAACATAACTTTTCCCCGGTGACTGATAAGAGCCTTCAAAGAGACGAACAAAATATCAAAATATCTATCTAAATATAAAGCAGACCGATTTTGCTCATGTCTTGTGATAAATTCAGAAATCTTATAGTTCATGTAACTTAAGTATAAAATATTTTTCATAATTATATTTTGTATTGTAAGTTGATCTTTATTAACCAATTCTTAAACTTACTTTGCAGAACATAGGTTTTCCAAGTATACACCAAGCACTATTGCGGCATCGAGCATTGCCGCATCAATAAGTGGACTTAATTGGAATTTGTGTACCGAACATAATATACACTTTCTTTTGAGCCTTCTTACGGATTTAACAAGTGTGGGACAGGTATGGTTAACGTTAAGCGAGACAACTATTCAATGTACTAATTCACACTATTTCTTCAACGATAGGATCAACTCCAGCAGTGCATGATATTAATGGAAGCTATATTTGAAGAGCACAGTCAAAAGCTACAACCGAGAGAGAAACCGGAATTACTAAATGGATATTATAATGGTAAATACTAGCATCAGCAGTATCACCAACGCCAGCAAACACCTATTGTGGTGTCCGCTATGCCCAACCTCTCTCAGATGTGCAAAATGCAGGCACAATCGCAAAAGGAGTTACATGAAATAAAGTCTTAAATTATGGCAACAATTGGAAAATGCGTAACACAAAATATTTAAGATTTGTTTTTATATACTTTGGCCTGTCATGAATGAATTCCGCCGACAGGACCAGCTTCAACTCTTATACTGCTATATAAGGTATTAAGCTAAGGAACACCGCCAAAATATACTAAATACACTAGTATGGCAACAGAAGTCTTATTAAGTTATTGTTTTATTCGCATTTTAATCGAACACTCATCTGTCTACAATTATTATTTGTTATTCTTATTATTAAGAGTTCGCTTAATTTTATAATTGTCTACGAAACGACGCATATTTTTTTAATCACATTACGTATTTTAGCATTATTTTTATTTTGTACATACATATGTAAACATAAATCAGCGGATAAATTGTATGTAATGAAAAACATAGGAAACTTTGAAAAATGTGAATTAAACAGAAAGGAAGCAACTAAAAACGATAAAAAAAACAATATGAGCTTATCAATGCTCTGTTCCCAGTGTAATTACAGCTCAAAACTGGTGGGAAGCAGATTTCTTAATTGTGGCGTTAATGATTCCCTAACTCCTCGGAATTTAATACCAAGACATCTTTCACTGCGATTTGAATGCGGCAATGTTTTTAATTTATATTTGAAGGAGGACATCAATAATCCAAGAAGCGGAGCGACATCCAGCGTACACTGAATTTATGACAAAAAAAGAAAAGAAAATACACAAAATATAAAAAGGGTAAAACCAGAAAAAGAGACTGAGTGTAAAGCGAAAGAAATCACTTATATATCTACTTTACAATATATTGAATGCAGTAAAATATGATTATCAGCTTACATATATATATGTATATATATAGCCAGTAATTTTATAGTACCTTAATAAGTATACCACATGTAACATTGCAGAACTATTATTAAAGTTATTTTCATTTTGTAAAAGCATCAACAAAAATGTGTGGCCTCTTGAAAACCTTGAGCAAATTAAACCGGAAAAACAAGTAAGAATGCTCTAACCGAAAGAGCTGGTCTAAAAGTTTCTTACACTCAAATGTAAGCCGTTATGCAAGTACTACACTTTCTGCCGATCGGCGCAGGCGCTGAAGTACTTTTTCCCACAACTTCGAACTGAATTATTGAATTTTCTTACATTTATCATACCATCACCTTCGCACACATTAACGCGCATAGTTATGCACACAAGCAAGCAAATTGTTGCTCCTGCCGATAGTACAGATATCAATATCTGATTACGTCTTGGGCTATAAATTGGACGTTTCTTATCTGATCTTGATGATCATGATATATGGCAATTCCAGTACGGGTAGTCCTTTAAATTATGGCATGTATTTGAATCGGAAATCGATTTGTGCCGATATTCTCGTGGAACGTTATCTATAAAATTCCATTCAAAAATTTGTAGCTCTTAAAGTCTGTATGCAAGCATTGAGCAGGTAATACATTGTCATATAGCGTGCTTAGTGGTTGGACCCTTCCAATATACAGTGGCGGACACCTTATTTGGCCAAGTGTCAAAGAAAAAAAGTAATTGCCTGCCATAAGCTAACCATTCATTATTTTTCTAAAATTCCAAAGACCGATGGTAGGTACATATATTAACCACCAAAATTAATATATGACCCTAATAAACTGGGGTTTCCCCACCCGCTAGGTAGAGTTATGTAAAAAAGTACCCCATTTTGAGGAGACAACTTATTTGGCCAATGTCAATGACACTTGGCCAAATAAGGTGTCCGCCACTGTATGTATGACCTTTTGGAACATAGTTAAGACAATTTTGTGTGTATGTTTTGCTATACATTTTAATGAATCATTATATATATTTACGCATTTCTAGATAAGATTACATTTTAAATCTCTAAAACAAATTTAAATACAATTACGGGTATATTTTACATTATTTTATGCAGTCAAACAACGTTATATGTATAAGCATATGGGGAAGCTAGAGAAATTAGAGAAGCTCGACCATACATTGACTTACATCAATGTATAGCCGAACTTCCATAACTCAAGCTTCCTTTGTCGAATTTTCAATTACACCAACTTCAATAAGTTGCAATCGAACTTATTTTAAATAATTTTGTCTACGTAACTTACATTACTCAAAGTTTGATTCACTCAACATCTATTTGATACAGTGGTGTGATCCAGCTGACTCCAACAAAGTAACTGCCTGCAGAAGAAAGGCAGCCACATCCACATTTCACCGTTAAACGTGGACAACTTTGCAGGGACACAGACAGACAGTCAGAAATGTCGTAGCGGCTGTTAATGGGATCGTTCATGTCTTTACTTCTATACATTTTGTGACATATATAGTGTAGGTAGTATTGTGTGTATAGTTGTAGCTGCATATATTTAAAAACAAAAATACTTTCTTTAATTCAAAGTCTCTAACTAAATTGTCAAATACTAATCAGATTCAATTCTTTGTTAGAGAAATAACTTCTGTTCAAATTGATAGATTTTGTTTAGTTGTGTTCATTTAAAGTGCATTTTTGTATTTCTATTTGAAAAAAGAGATGCATTTACAATTATTTATAATTATTGTGCTAATATGAAACTTATTGTTTCGATGGGTTAAGTAAATAGCATAAACAATTTTGATATATTCCCTATACTTGGTATAGCTCCAAAAAACATTTTACCGCCTATATTTAGTAGCATTTGCTACACCCTGAAGCCATTAAAAATGGGGAAAATAAATATTTTGTTAAACAGAAACTTTGTCAACAGACAGCCGCTAAAAGTTTCATATCACTGACTGTTTTTTATTTTTATTTTAGATAGATATAGAGTCGAAATATCTAGAGATTTTTGTGCCAGCATTATTTATATGTGGACGCATGTCGACTTTTCTTGTTAGAGTCAGAAAAGCACGACTGTGTAAAACGTAAAACGTAAAAGTAAATAAAAAGTAAAACGCAACTAAAAACTAATACTGCTGACTGCAAGATATTGTTGTCAAGTTGTTACATTTTATTTAATTAACGATATACATGTACAACTAAAAGATAAGGTAGTTACAAAATACAGCATGTTGTAGAACAGCAACGCCCAGATCCACTTTTACTCTTCTGCCTTTGATCTGTAAAAACATAAGAAATAATCATTATAATAATTTCACTTTTACTTAATCTGTTAATATCTATATCTATCAAGCATATAAATGATATATGCCAATTTTTGAAGGACGACGCATAACACATTGTCTGCCTCGATATACATGTATCTCGATGTATATACTTGAAGTATCACGTCTCTAGATTGACTAGAATAGAAGAAAGTTGTGCTTCTACATACGGACATTGTCTGTGTGGCAAGAATATTTTTGGACCAGAGTCCAAATGCCGCACTAATTCCATTAACGAAATCCGACACCTTACTGGGACCGGGTCATCAAATAAATGAGATATTTTACAACAATCATCAAACTAACGCATGAGAGACGTTAAATTTTGGAATAAGAGTTCCCGAGTACCCCGGACAGATCAAGTTTCGAAAGTATCGATGCTTATAAACGGTGAGATTGATTCTTCGGAGTTAATCAGCCAACTTAATTTTACAGTTCCTATCAGAAATACAAGGAATTTTCTGTCTCTTTTTCTTAAAACTTGTTGTTCCAATTTTGCTATTCATAACCCATTTAGAATTTTGTGTATTTTATTTATTATATTTATTTATATATTTATTATATATATTTATATATATTTATATTTATTATAATACGCTTTTTCCTTTAATATGTTGTTCTTCCTCCATTTATTCTATTAAAACAGTTGTCTTGTCCTATCTTTCTTTCAATTCGCGAACTTCGTAACCGCGCGTTATGCGGCGCACCCCTCGGTCGGTTGGGTGGGAGGTGGGTTGCAGTTGTGCTTGGGTCCGTGCGTTAACAAGCCCGTGCTTGGTATCGTTGGGCCACTTGAATGTGCTGCTCGTTAGTACTTCTACGTCCAAAAAAAAAACATCGATTGCCGATTGAATTTACCATTTTATGTTTCTTATTAATTTCTAATTTGCATTGATATATTTTTAATCAACTGAACAAATTTCTCCAAGATCGGATTAGAAACACCCAAGATATAGTCCAAAAATGATTATCCTATTGGTTTAGAACTAAACTAAATCTGCTGTGAATAGGTCGAAACTTCAAAATGCCATAACTTCGTCAGAACTCAAGGCATTGATCATAGCTTTCTTTCGAGTTGATTCCTAGCAACCACCTTCGAAGTCTTCATTCGTTCTAAGCTTTAAAAGACTTTCTTACAGAATCTTGAATAACTGTAGGTTGGGGGGATAACGCAGCGCGCACCAACAAGGAAGGAGGCTACGGCATTGGTGGAACCGCCTTCAATCTACGGACCGAGCAGTCACCCACCGACTTGTCTGACGACCTGGCGGAAGACGAGGAGTTGGCGGATGTGACGCTCGGCCCCGAAAAGCTAGGGGAAACTGGTGACGGGGACATACCTAGTAGATGAAATACTTAACAGACTTGCCACCAGGGGTATTCAATGTCAGGGATATGCCGATGATATTGTTATCGTAGCGCGAGGCAAATTTGAAGAAACACTCTGCGACATAGTCCAGTTAGGGTTGAATATAACGGGTGACTAGTGTGAGGAGGTTACAGAGAATGACGCAAATAAGGCTTTCAGGAAGCCTATTAAAAACTAGCAGGGAGGTAAAATACCTCACATTTGACAGTAGGTTAAACTTTGGCACCCATGTACAAAATACGATATCGAAGTGCTCCAAAGCGCTTTAGCATAACCGGAAAATCATGGGGTACAGCTTCAAAAACTGCAGAGAATGGCCCGCTTAGGCAATGCGCACCTGCCCACCAACGGCCTTGGAAGCCTTAATGGAGCTCAAGCCTCTCAACCATACCATAAGACTCAAACAGAAAGCAACGCTTCAAAGGATGTCAACAGAAGGAGCTGGCAGCCCAATACTTATTCCAGCGAAACTTTAAGCTTCATATGAGCAGCAAAAGCGAATGGACGACGTTAGACGAAGTCCATCCGCACACCATAAATTGGTACAACGATAGATCACTCACCAAGCAGAGCACAGGCCTACCTTGAGTCCCTGGGAAAGCATACCAGCATATTTCAAGCTGAGGCATGTGCGATAGGGAGATGTGCGGCATTCGACTTGAAACGTAACTATCGGAATACGGATATATCCATCCTATCTGATAGCCAAGCAGCAATAAACGCTATAAGGGGGACAAAAAACCATCAAAAGTAGTCCACGAAGTACGAGTACAAGCTTGACCAACTCGGGACACATAATAGGCTTACCGTAAGATGGGTCCCGGGCCACAGGGACATAGCGGGGAACGAAGCGGCTGACGAGCAAGCAAGAATGGGGGCAGAGAGACCCCTGACAGGACCATAACCATATTGTGGCAAACGAAGGCACACAATACGGCTGCAACGCAGAAACGCAGAGGCGAGAACGGAGCTGGGCAGAGGCACCAGGACTCAAGCCAGAAGATTTAAGCAAATAATATGCATGGGGAAGAACAGGCTCAGGATACTCACCGGTCTATTGACAAGACATTATAGACTAAGAAGTCACCTATATAATTACATAACATACCAAATGCCCATTATATAGACTACAGTGGTTTACGTAATACAAAAACTCAAGACATACTAATGAATATAATAATAATTTGTATGGTAAATAGTATTGAAACATTTTAGATGGTGTCCTTACACTTGAGGATCATCACCCAGTGCTGTATTAGGCATAAGCTAGATTCAGATTCAGATTCATGCCTCATGACGCAACTTACTTAGGAGCAGCCATATATATATATTCAAATATGTATTAGTCTTACCTTGCGAATTGGGCTCTGGTAAATTATCACGCGGTACTAAGTGCATAACAGTCGTTTTGCCTAGTGGAAGTCCTAATGCACCCAACGTTACATTGCAATGTAAAAAACGGCCTTGATAAATTAACCGTAAGATTTCTGATTTTGAAACAGCTTCTTGCGCCCAATCTAAAAAGAAGAAGAATATAATCAAATTTAAATGAATTTATTTTTTTTTTTGGGGGGGGGGGGAACCGATGGTACGAGTCGTTTGAAGCTGAGGTGTGCAATAGAAAGATGTGGGGATTACAACCTGAAACATAATTAACGGGACACGGATATAGCCAACCTACGACGAAGATTAACTTGAACTTAGAAGCGACGAAAGACAGAGGCGACAACGAAGCTGGGCAGAGGCACCTGGCCTGCGTCAAGCCAAATATCTTTTTTGATCATAAGCGACTCAAGCAGTTAAAACCCAAGGGAAAGAATTGGCTTAGGATACTCATCCTCGATCTGTTAGCAGGACATTGTTGACCAAGAAGTCACCAATCTAAGCTGGGTAATTTCACTAGCGAGGAAGAGTCCTCAAAACACATCCCAGCAGATTGTGTCGTATTAACTACGAAAAATGTAGTATCCTCAATCACCAAAGATTCATGCAGGAGTTGGAGTTGATGGATGAGCTATAGGCTATGAAGGGGTCATAATAGATCTGTCAGGTCGCAGTGCATAAATCCTAATAATAATAAAACCGGTTTGTTTTGCAATGTTTATTTTATTTAATTATCGACTAATATCAGTACAGTGGCTCGAAGCTTATTCTGATCAGGGTCAAGGAAAAAAAATAATTGGCTGCCATAAACAAACCATTCATTATTTTTCAAAAATTCCAAAGACCGATGGTAGGTATATATATTAACCACCAAAATTAATATATGACCCCAATACACTGGGGTTTCCCCACCTGCTAGGTAGGATTATGTAAAACAGTACCCTATTTTTAGGTCAAAGCCTATTATGATCAGTTACATTGTGGACACCTGGGTGCCATAAAACCCGGATTTTTTTTACCTAAAGCAGTTTCGGTATAAATAGATCAATACTTCGTAGTCAGTTTAGTTTTATCCTGCATATCGGGTGTAATAAGCCAACAAGGACTATGGACAAACAGGCTACCATTGCACAACCGAAACTCATCCTGGAACACTTCCAAATCGGATATTCATATCGCAAAATAGCTGAAATGGTTAATCTGAGCAACTCAACTGTGTATAACATCATTCGGCACTTTGTCGATGCAAATCCGTTTAAGGGCAAGGGCAAAAAGGCACCAAACAAGATTTTCACCGAAGAGGAGGAGCGAAGGATCACCAGGAAAATAAGGGGAAATCCCAAGCTATCGGCTCCAAAAGTGGCTCAACAGGTGCAGGATGAAATGGGAAAAAAGTGCTGTGTGGAAACTGTGCCCAGGTTTCTGCGCAATCTTGACTTAAATGCCTGAGTACCACGGAAGAAGCCCTTTATAAGCGTACAAAATATAGGGACTTGGATGACGTTCGCCAAAAACCACTTGGATAAGGATTTGGAGTTCACAGTGGAACACAGTCATACTTGCAGATGAGTCCAAATTCACCATTTTTGACTCGGACGGGCGGAATTGTGTGTGGCGACAGTCCAATACTGACCTGAATCCCAAACTGTAAAGGCAACAGTCAAGCATGGTGGAGGAAGTGACATTTCATGGGTATATATCTCGTCAGCCGGATTCGGGAAATTTGTGATTTTTGTAACAACAATGGACAAGGATGTGTACTTCAACATACTAAGGAAAATTTACTCCAAAGTGCCGAGAAGGTAGGAATCCGACGTACTTTCCGGTTCAACCAGGACAACGATCCCAAGCATAAGGCCAAGATAGTACAGTCCTGGCTCATCAGGAACTGCCCCACATGATAATTCCACCTGCCCAGTCTCAAGATTTAAATGTTATTGAGAATTTGTGGGCTCTGCTGGAAAATAACATCCTGAAACACAGCATATCCAGCAAAGAGGATCTGAAAAATGCTCTGCGGGATGAGTGGAGCAGAATCTGCCCAGAAGATACCAGGAAGCTGGTATATTCGATGAATAATAGGTTAAGGGAAGTAGTTAAGGCTAAAGGATATAATACTAAGTATTAACATCCTTATTTAAGTTAATATACGCTAAATATATTATTTTGTTTATACTGTTCCAAATGAAAACCCAGCCTAAAAATAGGCAACATTTTTACATAATCCTACCTAGCAGGTGGGGAAACCCCAGTGTATTGGGGTCATATATTAATTTTGGTGGTTAATATATATACCTACCATCGGTCTTTGGAATTTTTGAAAAATAATGAATGGTTCGTTTATGGCAGGCAATCCTTTTTTTTCCTTGACCCTGATCAGAATAAGCTTCGAGCCACTGTATATATATTATATATAGAATATAGAATCTTTTTTTAAGCAAACTAAATATTATTTAACTTAAATAAATTGAATAACTGCATTTGCTTAAGATGCCTTGTCGAGAAGGAAGTTGTTAATATTTTCACCAATTAACAATTTTATTTTTTATATAACTAAATATTTATTTTTTTATTAAATGTTTACAAATATATGGGCACAGAAAAACTCGGTTAGTGAAAAATAAATTGAAATTGTTGTGCCCACTCAAAGTCAAATCTAGAAATGTTTATATAACTGTACTTATTGCTTTATTTGATTTTTGACTTAAAAAAAGAAGTTCAACAAACGAGTTGCAGCACAAAAACTATAAAAAACTTAAATAAAATAAATTGAAAATAAATAATTTACTCGAACCCGCAACCTCCGGTTACGAAGGTCCGACGCCCTATCCATTATCACGCATCATTTAAGTTTACTTTTATATATTTTATTTCATTCAAAAATGATCCTGTCGAAATATTAAGGACATGTTGTCGCATATCATTTGAAACAAGTCAACTTAATAATGAACAATATTGGAATAATGTCAGAAACAAGAAAGTTAACTTAAAGCAGACGCTCTATGGCATCACAATATTCCTTGTTTGGTTTGGGTAGTTCCACTGAACTCTCGAAGAGGGTGCCGACTGGTAATAGCATCACCATGGTCCGCAAGGTACTGATGCTGTCTAAGATATGTTTCCTGAACTTCGGACATGTTCTTGGTAAAGCGGCATATCATGATGCGAGGTACCGCCGGACTAAGGTGTAACGCGACCCATGCCGAAAGTCAGACGAGGGTCCGTTAGCTGGGGGCCCGTAAATAGACCAGTCGATCACGGAGCATATCGGATACCTGGCGACCTCCGATGTTCTCTAGCCTTGCCTGCACATCGCGGATCTCAGTGCAGGTGGACATAAGGGTGTGAAAGGAGAACTCTTAAGCACCAGTGCCCTAACAAGAAAACTCTCGTACGCTGAGCGGCGGAACGCTGCAAACATACTGAAGAGGCGAAACGCAGGGGCTAATCCACCAGCAAGTTCTGGCAAAGAGGCAGAGCTCGCAGGAGGCATCAGAACCAGTGGTCAAGAAAGCCAAGGTCGAAAAAGGAAGATCCTTCACCGAAATTGCTAAGGAGAGGATCCATATAGGGGTCCTCGACAAAGGCAACAAGGAGGGAAGGATACCCCGAAACCAATGGAAATGGGTGGAAGGACCTCTTGCTGTCTGCTGTTTCGAAATGATCATAGATGATCCCAGACCGCCACCAGTGTAAAGATGCTGGATGATATCAGGGAAACATCAAGGTCATCGCTTATGACGACGCACACTCCATGGAAGTGCATAAAGCGGCAGTAGCGAGCGTTGGAGAGGTTTACTCGGGGCCAACCTGGCCGCAGTTGACTAGAGCTAAGTCCTTAGTAGACCTCGAGCAAGGATTTGGGTACCGGCGGCAATGAAAGAGACGGACCAGGTGATAAGAATGTTGCAGAAATGCAAACCGTCCCTTCCCTCCCAAGACTGGAGGGTGGTGAAGATTGATGCCTCACAGGGCCCTCTGAATCAGGCGGTGGTGATCCTGAATAAGGAATCACTATCGCCTAACAATCGTTAAAGTGTACAAGTCGGATGCAACCGGTGGGGATTCTGGCTGTAGCCAGTCGTGCAGGATCCCTCTCCGGTATCGCAAACAACCGATGACGAGCTGAAGCCGGGGTACTTGTCGGATTCGTAGATACTGACACTGGACCTTGAGGCTATGTGTCGGGAGATAGACGAATACGACATCAATGACATGGTGGTGGGGGTTGCAGATGGGTCTCCAGATGTCGCTAAACGTCGACCATTGTAAAGCAGCACCCGCTGCCCTAATGCTCCGCCTGGCTGGAGGCGGAGTCGATATTGCACTGGTCCGAGAACCTTGGGTAGTCGGAGGCAAGATTTGCGGACTAGGCAGCAAGTAGTAGAAGCTTAACAAAGCTCCATCTGAAGGGATGAAAAAAGATGAGCCACACTAGGAATAACACAGTTAGAGAGTGTGAGACCAGCCAGAATTGCGAATTTCTTAAATGCCACTGGCTGATTTACCACCTGATACAGCTCTCATGCGAGTGCAAGAGAAATGAAGAGAGATCTTTACGGTAACGTAATGGGCCAACACTGGCCAAAGTGTGTCGAACTTGGTCGGCAACCGTTAAACCTAACCTAAACTTTAATGACAGCTTTTGATATATGTAGTTATAGGTAAGGCGTAACACATGTCGTGATTAAATGAAACTACCCATTGCAATGGGATTAAAGGAATTTTAGTTTGACTTACCTGCAGGCCAATTTTCGAAAACGGTTTGAGCAATATCACCGGCAGAATCTGATGGACTAAAAATAAATTCTTTTGTTTTACCGCTTACTAGAATCAATCGTAAGTTGATCTGAAAAAAAGAAAACAAAAAGACAACCGTCAGTCTGGAGTACTCAAATATGCATGATACCTGGTAATATCCAAAATGACAGGGGCCGATATGGTTTTTAAAATTCAAATTTGATTTTCACTTATTTCCCGCCCGTAAGATCACAAAAAAAAAACAAATAAGAAATAACCTCAACTTAGCATTAGTCAGTATTCATTTGTAGTCAGTTCATTAACTTATCTCAATTTATCGAGTTATGAGTTATCGATAATATACAACTATAAGTAAACTCGATTTGCGCGTGGCATACAATAACTTCGATTTCAAATTCGACTCTAGCTGAAACAATCGATAACGATAATCACAAATTTTAAGGATAGAGTAAAAAAATATGGTTTATATGTCTTTTTCTGTTTTTATTGCTATCGGAAAACGATAATTATCGATTATTGAAGCAGAGGCATTTATCGATCAAATGAAGCAAACTTGTTCTGCCTATAGCATACGAGAAATCATATTTGATATGTGTCTCTATCCACAGACAGACGACGGACGGATGGCTATTTCAAGATGGTTATATCGAGTCGTGTCTTCCATTCGAGAAGCGGACCTTGGGACTCCTAAACCCAAGATTCAAATGAAAAATATGAGTAAAAAAAAGTAAAACAGGCAAATCAAATATTTTTTTTATATTTATTTTAAAATTAATCTCACGTAATATCTTTAGGAAATCTTTAAGATTTACTGGTTCTATGTTTTAGAGTAAATACTTTTTGAATCATATGTCAGTGAGGATTGTGAAAATAGCGATTTTCCGGGTGCGTGCTTACTCTCTACTCGTTGCTTGTTCCCGGAAGGTTCTTTGATTCTCATTTCAGGGATTTAGTTGAAATGAAATTAACGTTTTAGCCACATTCAACTGCACTTGGGACTACTTTCAGCAAGAAGCTTGATATTTCGCTACTTCAAAACTTTATCTAAGAAAATAACGTTGCGAGGCTCAATAGAATCGCTCGACATGCACTATGTTCTGATCTTATATACACCTATACCCCGCTATAAGGCCGCTCTTTTACGGCCTAAAATGCTTCGCCATAACGTTAAAAAACGATCCTGACTTCGAACGTAGCGATAAAGTTTCTCGAGGACTTAACTCAGCCATTAGCTGTTATAAATCAAAAACGAAATGGATAAGAACGCAAGACAAACAACGTTCGACAATATGTTTAAGCCAGGCCCATCCTTACCAGCGAAAAATGATAACGACAGTGATCTACAGAATACCATTTCTTCATCGTCTTCAGTTTAAAGCCATTTAAAAACAAATTATGTATTATGTTATGTGAAGTTTTTGCATTTTTGTTTATAGATTATTGTTGGTTTTTGGAGTCTGTTATTGTTTTATGTATGTAATGTATGTTATGTATGTATTTTGGATTTAAATGAAATAAAAAGATGAAATGCATTTTGAGTGATAAGCCATGTTACATATTTAACAAATTTGGAACCGATCCCATTGAATTTGTATTAGAATAATTGATTCCTTATACGGCTTTTGGTACCGGTGTATCACCAAAACACATCTACCTAAATTCATATATATGTTTATCAGAGAGGTGCCCGAAATTTGAGTCAACCAACTGGGCCATAACGCATTTTATTAATCAATATAATAAAAGTGTTGCAAAATCGGCGTTCATTTTTGTGCTCAAAACGTTTGATTCACTTTTATTACAAAAAATACTTCGCATCTTGTGCATAATTTCAAAAGATTTTTGTGCATGGTTTAATCAGATATGCATCGTAAACATATGAATTATTTAATTTGCGTCGTTCTTTGTGATCATTGTCGAATATCGAAGGTATATGTGCTATATTCATTTTGTGCAATGTTCGCCGCCCCGTTCCCATGTTGGAGTATCAACAATCTTGCGTTTCAAATTCTATATAAGGTAATCTAGCGAACGGCATCGCATCTGTTGTTTGTTTCCGTAGCGCTCATGTGGTGGGTGATTCTACGCCTCGTGCTTGTGCGAAGAATAAAGTTAAATCAATCATATCACTGCATGAATGCATGAGCTGGCCATGAACAAAGCAAATTTACAAGCATTTTATGCATTTGTTTATTTTGGAGAATGGAAAATTGAAAATGCCAAATTTTGCCATATTCAGAAAGAAATGGAATAAATGAAACGAAAAGATTTCATAGAATTCAACTAGTTTAATGTTTTAATCTTAAAACAACAACAAAATTAACAAAAGTTGATAGCTGTTGAAATACGTTTGAATTTTAACGGCAACGATTAATATCGCTAAATCGATTAATATCGTTGCTATGGTCACACATGTATTGTGTTGAACTTTCTGTATTCTATTTGTCAGTTGCTGTAAATTCTTCACAATGTAAAGACGCGTTGGCGCGAAATAAATATAATCACCAAAGACAAAATCAACAATAACAATCAAAAATAAATGCAATAATTTTAATTCATTTCAGTTTTCCAAAATTCTATTGAAATTATATTCTATATTTTTACAGTCCTCAACTGTTATAGAATCCCAAACCTTTTGCTTTTTACGTAAATTACTATCTATTATTGCTCAAATGTTCTCTATCTTGTTGAAATGTGTATTCTCCGCAATCGGCCATCTTAAATATTGATGAAATAATATTTTCTGCTCAAATTTTTAATAGTTGTCCAAACACTTTTTGCTGAAAAGCATCGGCACACCATAAAACTAGATGAGATCTTTATTGCTCGCTTAAGGGTAGTCCCCTTATGAGACGTGTCCTATCATATCCAGTGCAGCTATCTCGTTTGCAGACATTACCCCTTATCCATAGGAGACGCCTCCTTTTGGGGGTGGATGTTAGCAAGCACCTTTGAATTTTAAATATGCCTTTCAGCAAGATGAGTTATTCGCTCGAGCCGATTCAGCAACTTTAGGAGAATGATATTGAAAGCCTTCATTAATATTCATCAAGCCGATTTATGATCCCGATAGAAAACTCGTCAGTAAACATCAAATTACTCACAGAGTACAGTAAAAAGTTGGAAATTGTTTAACTCTAAAACTTGAGAAAATTTCGTCATTTTATTAATACCTTCGAAAAATGAAATAATGTGTATATTTGGATATTAAGGAAGGTATTAATCTGCTTTAATTAAATAATATTGTTGCTGTATGAATTATTAATGGATAATTCCATGTACCAACAAATTGTACTACTTGCAATTTTTTTATGCACGAAACATTGACATTTGATATGATATTAGAGGTCATTAAATTACCTTTCCAAAAAGTATATTCTGGGTAATTACCACGTAGACATAAAAAAGCTCCAAAAAGTACTATTATCGGAATGGTTGTCGTACGAATTAATAGTGGTTTGGGTTTATACAGCGAGAGACAGCTCAAGTCGAACAGTGTCAAAGAAAAAAACTAATTGCCTGCCACAAGCTAATTATTCATTATTTTTCAAAAATTCCAAAGACCGATGGTAGGTATATATATAAACCACCAAAATTAATATATGACCCCAATAAACTGGGGTTTCCCCACCTGCTAGGTGGGATTATGTAAAAAAGTACCCTATTTTGAGGGGAAATTTTATTTGGATCAGTATAAATAAAATAATATATTTGCATTATAAAAACTTAAATAAGGATGTTAATACTTAGTATGATATCCTTTAGCCTTAACCACTTCCCTTAACCTATTATTCATGGAAGATACCAACTTCCTGGTAGCTTCTGGGCAGATTCTGCTCCACTCGCCGAGCATTTTCGAGGTCTTCTTTGCTGGATATGCTGTGCTTCCGGATGTTATTTTCCAGCAGAGCCCACAAATTCTCAATAATATTTAAATCTGGAGACTGGGCAGGTGGAATTATCATGTGAGAGCAGTTCCTGATGAGCCAGGACTGTACTATCTTGGCCTTATGCTTGGGATCGTTACTTTGGAGTAAATTTTCCTTTAGTATCTTGAAGTACACATTCTTGTCCATTGTTGTTTCAAAAATCACAAAATTCCCTGACGAGATACACACCCATGCCATGTCACTTCCTCCACCATGCTTGACTGTTGCCTTTAGGTGTTTGGGATTCAGTATTGGACTGTCGCCACACATAATTCCGCCCGTCCGAGTCAAAAATGGTGAATTTGGACTCATCTGCAATTATGACTGTGTTTCAGAACTCCAAATCCTTGTCCAAGTTGTTTTTGACGAACGTCATCCAAGGCCCTTTATTTTGTAGGCTTATAATAATATTCTTCCGTGGTACTCGGTCATTAAAGTCAAGAATGCGCAGAAACCTGCACACAGTTTCCACACAGCTCTTTTTCCCCATTTCATCCTGCACCTGTTGAGCCACTTTTGGAGCCGATAGCATGGGATTTCCCCTTATTTTCCTGCTGATCCTTCGCTCCTCCTCTTCGGTGAAAATCCAATTTGGTGACTTTCTGCCCTTGCCCTCAATCCGATTTGCGTCGACGAAGCGCCGAATAATGTTATACACAGTTGAGTTGCTCAGATTGATCATTTCAGCTATTTGGCGATGTGAATATCCGTTTTTGTGGTGTTCCAGGATGAGTTTTCGTAGTTCAATGGTAGTCTGTTTGTCCATAGTCCTTTTTGGCTTATTGCACCCGAGATGCAGGATGAAACTAAACTGACTACGAAGTATTGATGTATTTATACCGAAAATACTCAATTTTAGGTGAAAAATCCTGGTTTTATGGCACCCAGGTGTCCACAATGTACCTGCTCCAAATCAAAACTATACCTGGAAGTATGCTACATTTTTATAATCCTACCTAGCAGGTGGGGAAACCCCAGTTTATTGGGGTCATATATACATTTTTGTGGTAATTACATGTACCTACCATCGGTCTTTGGAATTTTTGAAAAATAATGAATGGTTAGCTTATGGCAGCCAATTACTTTTTTTCTTTGCCACTGCTTACAATAAGGTGTCCGCCACTGTATATGTATATGTATGTCTACATCGATTCGGCTGTTGATTCCGATTAAAAATATATACACCCTGAACATTAAAATAGGTGTGAAGTATGAGGACACTGGTTGTTAATAAAAATCGGAAGTCTCTAGCTTAAGATAGCGTACAGTCAATTTGTTTGGCACATTTCTTTGTTAAAAGTCCTTATTGAGCTGGACAATGATAGTTTCCGCATTGATACTGTTTGCAACAGGTAAGAATTTATTATTTTCATTATATTAAGACTTTATTGCAGTTTCAAATAATATTAATTGGGCCAAGGACATCACTACAAGGCTAATGAAGCATTGGCACACACTTCTCGGCACGCGTATTTGCGACATAAATTATTCATCATATTACTTATCATATCACATATTTCGCGCCCTCAAATTCGCCAAATGGCCAAAATTATCAATGTTGTAAAGATGTTGATGAACAATGTGTACAACTTACTTTGTCAGATGGAATAGTCCGTGTCATCTTCAGTGTAATCAATGGAGTTACGTTGACTTTAGTGGTTGTACTGCACGAAGATGATGGTTCCTCCAACGAAGAAGTAACCGAAGTTGATGGGGCAGAAGAAATCGAAGTATGTACATGCTGTCGTTGCGCCAACTCATTGGAGTTCGAACAGCGGTAATTGGATGCCTGCTTTTGCAACACATAATGACGCTGCTGTTGGTGGACGGCCGCTCTAACAGGTGGAGCCTTATTACATGTTGTCAAGCATGAGGGAGGATTTAGCATCGAGTGCGTTGCAGTGGCAGATGTGCTCGTCTCAGAGGCATCAATACTTAACGAGTCCAACGAACCATCCGATAATTTGTTTAGTTTTGTAAACGTCAGCTGATACTGATGGAGGCCTATACTGTTGCTGGGAACTATGGCTGTGGTAGTTGAAATTATCATATTCTGTTTATGGTAGTCCTGTTTCGAAGGTTCCGTTGCAGGCGTTCCATTAGACGATGAAGATGTAGATAACATGGCGCATTTAACATAGACTTTGATAACAATTTGCTTTTTTTGTATGCACACCACCAACTCAGGGTCAGAAATCAACCACTTAGTGAGGGATTAAGTGCACAGCTGTATTATGAATTTTTTTTACTTTCATCCGAGATTTTTTAAACTCATTTTGAACGAGCTGTGTAACAATTAATTAGCTATGTTCAAACGGTATTTGCTAAAATTGAAAAGGACATAAATTAGATAATCTGATATTATTATTGCATTTCGAAATGGGAATTGTACCTGTCTGATGTCCTTATAGTTTGTCCCACTTGACCAGCAAATGCGACTTGATTAAATTAATTTTACAACGCAACACTTTCGAAGCACAGACAACTAATGCTAATTATTGGCAGCGGCGCCACTTATTTGATCTATTTTGAATTTTGCTCTTTCATATTATTGTGCACATCGTATAAATATATATGCATGTATATGTTTACGGAACTTGCTCCCATACATAATTATGTATGTAAATAGATACACACTTGTATATAAACGAATGCACGCGCACGCGCATCCATGTCACGAAAATATTATGTTCACAGAAAAAACTACAATATGTAACACATATTGCTTTACTTGTATCAAGTTTTTTTTATTATTATTTACTTCTTTTGTCACTTTTATGAACATTTCTTTAGTCCATGATCTATGTCATTTCAAGCAAAACTTTTCGCTCAGCAAAAAAAAGGTTTTTGCACAACAGAGTTATTTAAGCAATGTAAATAGTCCTCTATGTACATACATACATAAGTATGTGCATATGTCACTAATAAATACAACTTTTAGTGAGACCAAAGTCGTGAAGCAATTAAATCCATTTCATCTGCATTAATATGTCGATATTGCACTGTGCTCAGATGGAAATAAAAAAAATTATCGATAACAAAAACTTTCGATCTGAAACAGGGAAATTTCTAATTTTTTCCGGTTCCCTCACGGTCCATACAGATAAATTTTGTGAAGCTGTTCGACGATGTCAAAAGAACAAAATTTATAAATTCTGACAACCATTTCCAAATCAAAATACAATAAGTATCGTGTGTGTGGAGACATATTTTGGGAATTCAATGCTTTAGTGTTTATTTTCATTCTGAAATCGACAAGCAATTTAAACAACTTCAAATTCATTTCTGAAAGTTGTTATAAATATGCAATAATTTATTGTGGTACTTAAGGTGTAAATATAAATCGCTTGCTTGTTGTTTTTTGGAGGTGATGTTAGCGAAATACTTAAATTTTGAAGGATGGAAATTAATTTCCCCATGAAGTTAATATCAAGAAAGTGTTTGGACACAGGAAAAAATTAATCTTTTGCATAAAAATGAGTTTATTTTTTACTTAAAAAATAAATAACAAATTAACACGATTCATTCGATGATACTTTTCCCCCCTATAAGACGAAATCAAACATATTCCTTTTTACTAAGCGCTCTTAAAAATGCATATACATTTTGTTATTCTTATTCATATATTTCATACCAGAAACGGGTCTAATGATATATAATGTGCGCTCAGAGCCAACATTCAATACTAAGTATAGGTAAAGTATATCTTTTTCCCCACATTAGGAATAAAGCACTTAGCACTTAACCCCAAAAGTGGAAGTTCGGGGCAAAAGCAATAACAAATTATATTTTTTACATTCCATTCAACATAACAAACATAGAAATTTGAATTTATATTTTCTGAATTTAAATTTGTTCTCCATGTTAATTAATTCATCACAAAATCTTTTGTTAGTTTGATTTTAGATTAAAAATAAAATTGCAATACTTTTGTATTTATTATTAAGTTGAGCGAAATTCTGTATCAAGCCGAAACGAAAATGTTATTCAGAAACATGAAATTATTTTTGGAAAATTTTAATTCAAAGTAGAACAAAAAAAATTGCCAGCGTTGACGGGAAAATAGCTAAACTGACAACACAGTTACCAAGCAATCGATTTATCGATTCATCGTTTTAGTCATATTTATTTGTTCGTGAACTATAATACCCATTGATAGTTAATTTAGAAATGTTTTTAATAATCTTACAAAATGTTTAAACAAGCATTCAAGCGATATAAAACAAAAACAGGTACACCTGATCTCCAAGAAGTAATTGACTTTGACCATTATGAAGCAACAAATTTCGACGGTGGTTGTCATAACGTAAGTAGATCCCCATGTAAGCGGTCAGCAAGCCAATAACAACATACATATAAAATATATACTTATGTATATACAAATATATGTACATATATACATACATATCCACGTATGTGTGTTTTGTATGCGATTGTCTCCAGCTAGAATTGGTGAAGCCGGCGATAGTCTCTGAAATACAGATAAGTTCAAGTCTACGAGTGCCGGTTGGCTTGCAATCACCAAATGTTTGGCGGTGTTATACGCTTGAAAATCATCCTGGTCTTTTGGTTATACGCAATCCATTTACTCCCACGGCCCAACGCTATTGGATAGCTCGAAGTCTTCGCGATTACCCGCAAGCGCCAAACTATGTTAACTTGGATGCGAAACATTTTTCCGTCACTGCAGTATCCAATTGGTGGAGAGAGTTACATCAGTGCGCTCACAAAACTGTTAATCAGCGTCTTAAGACAGCGATGCGTTGGACCACATTGGGATATCATCACAACTGGGACACCAAGGTATACGATGAGGCAAAGCGCACTACGTTCCCAAGTGACTTGAGTAGTCTGTGCCAATATTTTTCTCTTGTGCTTGGATACGAACCTTTTATCCCACAAGCTGCTATTGTTAATTACTATCCGATTGGCACTACTTTATCTGGTCACACGGATCATTCGGAGTTGAACCTTGCAGCACCACTTTTTTCATTTAGGTACATATGTCGACATTTCTATATACATATGTATATATATAGATGTGTACAAAAAATTCTCACCTATATTCTTAATGCAGTTTTGGACAAACTGCTATTTTTCTTATAGGTGGCATGACACTAGAAGAGCAGCCAACAGCTTTATATCTACGTAGTGGAGATGTTTTAGTAATGTCAGAGAAATCTCGACTTTGTTATCATGCAGTACCACGAGTTATGAAAGCACACAAAAAGCCATGGAATGGAAACTCCAAAGAGTTGCATGAAGACCCCCTTGACACTTCAATGGATTTAGAATTATACAATCAAGTTAAGGACGAGTGCTTTTGGATGCCATTTGAATGCTATATTAACGATTCACGCATAAATATTAATGTGCGTCAAGTTCTGCCCTCGGATGTTTCACAAATACGTATCTAAAAAATTGGTAGAATATAACCGGTTGCTATCCGTTTGCCAAATTTACCTTGTAGAACGGAGGTAATGTGCAGACACTGAACTTTTATTCCGGAATCGAAATATTATGTTGTGCATTTGTAACGAATTTTGTTTATTTATTTTCTGTGTCTCGTCTGGCTGTGTAGTTTGGTCAAATATATATATTTTTAATGCGAGAAAAGTCTTTGACCTATTGTTCCTATGACAGCTATATAATACAGTGTTCCGATGCAGTCACCTCACTCGACATGAGTAACCGAAGTTCGGACAGACGGATATTTATATATACTCTATAGTCTTTACTTTGGAAACTTAATTCATTATTTATAATAGGCTCTACAAGGGTATAAAACAACCGAGTTAAAGCGTGCTATCCCACACAATCCAATCAATTTTCAAAAAATGCTTATTCATTACCTAAAAAAAGTTTTTATACTCTTTTTACGGAAGGAATAAAATTATGTTGGGTTTGGGCCATGTCCGTCCGTCTCTCCGTCCGTGTGAATGCAACTTTTTTCGACACACTTAAAGCTAGAGACTTGAATCTTGGGAAATATACTAGTCTGTTGTCCCAATCTCTTAAGGAGATTCCAGCAATCCACCCATTCTGCCATAATGTTTTTGTTCAAAACAGTTAATTTTAGAGGAGTATTTTGCTACAAGCTGAGTTAGGCGAGGTCAGTAGCATGGTGAATTGAAATGTGATACACGCGTGTAAAAGGTTCTAAGGGAAGGAAGGTAAGTAGACGAACATATGAGAAACACGAGAAATTCTCAAATACCCTTCACACAAGCCTTTAATTCTAAATATGTACATATCGATCGAAACCACACGCCCAAGACTAGAACTGCAATCTCAGGCGAATATTTTGTGCTGAATGGTAGCAGCTGGCATCACCAACAAAGATCGGAGCTTGGAGAGATAGTTTGAATTGGCTTAAGTTCACTTAACTCTATAGTGATATGAATAAATTAAATGATATGAGCAAATAATAATTTTAACTGATAAGAACAATAAAATATCAATAATAAAGTGAATTCGTCTTAATTGATATACGGAAACGGATTGCGCTTGCTGCTGTGAGTCATGGCTAATACAAAAATCGAATTTCTCTAGCAGACAGCGATTACTCTCGGTAGGTATACCAGAGCAAGGTACTCTTCAAGTTTGGTGACTATCTTTAAAATTGTGGGTGGTATGCGGTTTTATCGATTTTCGCTTTCAGCAATATTGCTCATGGAGATTTTAGGGCCGCAGTCGACTCGATACTTACCAGTAATATACCAACCAGATTTGATGACTAACTCAAAAACTACAGAAGATATAGCTTTTTGTATGCTCTGCTCATTCTTTGTTGGAGAATTGTTCTCCGTCATCTTCCAATTCGCGACGTTTTTGATTGTCGCTGCGGACGCCAAAAATCATGCCCATGCCGGTAGTTAGCCCGACTGGGGCTAACCCACTTCAAAAATAACCCCATCGCTCACGAATACGTGGCGACCTCCGACCTCCTGTTAACAACCAGAGTGAACAAAATCTGGGGAAAATCCTTATTTTCAAGACAACAGTTCAAAAATGGTATAATTAATCTATCGCTTTGATGACTTACTATATATATATGGCGTGGCCAAGAATTGTTTTTGGATCTTTAAAGGAGCGCCCACCGACTTTGTCATTATAAATGAAATACATATCGTTTATTTTTATTTTAGCTTGGTAAAAAAATCGTACGAATTTGTGTATGTATATTTAATATATCAGGTTTATAGTCTAGTCTATAGCTAAGAAAAAAAATATAGTTCGTAAGTACACATAGTCAGACGGACATTGCACAACACAAATTAGGTCCTCTGCCTTAGAGATCAGTATTATAATATAAAATAAAATATTATTTCGAGGAAGCAAAAAAAAAACCCTAACAGGACTTGAGCGGCTTTGGAAAAAATAAAAATACATTTTTTCAGTTATTAGCAATGTTTCTATTATCATTTTCTTCAAAACTATATACATTATCGCCATAAATGAAATTACAATCTGAAACACATTCTAATGCACGACTGGAATGGTATGGTATGATTCCACAACTTGCTGAATGATAGCATACAACAATTGTATTTATGATTTAATAGCTTTTTTTTTGTTTATTTCTAATTATATATACGTATATTGTATGTCTGCATGTGTGTGAATGTATGTACATCTGAGTATAATTATGTCCTCGAATTAGTTGTGTGTCAATTGAAATTTCACATTATACAAATAATACAAATGCTAATAAGTTTATACTTGTATTTGCAAACTTAAATATCTAATGTAAACTAATAGGTATTCGGTGATTTTATAAGATTAAAATCTTATTTATGAATTTACGAGTATGTTTCATGTGGCGTCTGATTCTGCGGGTAGACGTAAATGGGAAGCAAACTTGTTACAAAAAGGGTTTGGCTCGCAAAAAAAAAAAACCATCTCGCTCTTTTTATTGATATAAGGTAAAAATGTTACCCCACCTTTTAACTATGACATTTGATCCAGTCACATTAAAATTAAAATAATAAATATTTAATTATATTTTGTATATTACATAAGCGTTGCGCTTACTAACTTGGTTTGTTTTCGGGCTAAGGTTGTGATGAATAGAGGTAGGGCAAAAGAGTAAAGTACATAAAATTGGGATGAAGTAATTGAAATTTTAAAAATTTCTATAATTTAAAACAACTATTTATAGTTTCCTAGTAAATTATCATCGACTTAGCGTTACTGGCGGCGCTGGTGGTATACCTATGACGTTTCCAGGCACAGTGGTGTTATGGCTAGCACCAATACCAGACGCATTTGCCACTATACCCATGGTGTGTTCAGGTTCTTTTTTTGATGTTACCGGATGACTCAGGGGATCTCCTGTCATCATGTGCTGTACTGCCATGTTCATCGTAGGCGGCGCCGGTCCCTTCACGATTCCGATTGAAGTCATTTGTGATTGAGAGGTTTGTGAAGACGGTGGTGCATTTGATTGTGCAATTACGCCTACAACTGGTGGCGGCTGCATTCGGAGATGTGTGGGAGGTGGACCCAAAGGGCCAACCGACGGTGGCGGTATGGGACTTGGTTCCTTACCCCTCAGATGAGCCGCTGATTGCGCCGCATACATGCTTAAGGCTTTTTGCCGCTCTTCGGCTTCATGCCGTAAGGCAGCCTCCATTATGGGGTTATAACGCAAAATGGGTGCATATGGATCACGATACGAATCAATACCCCACGCAGGCCCTGGTGGAGCAAAATGTGTTAATGGGCCACTGACACCTAATGTAGGTGGCATCATCTGGCGGGAAAAATGTGATGCTGGTGGCGGTAAGCCGTGTCGTCCTGTCACCATGAAATTAGCATGATGATGTGCAGCAACGGCTACATTCGCCTGAACAGCTACCAGTGAAGAGGGATGATAGCGTGGATCCCCAACTCCAGCTGCACTCGATGCACGCATGATCATCACATCTTGCTCCTCTTTTGTGCGGGGATGTTCTTCTTTGATGCGTATCTCTGGGTTATGTTCACTAATGCTACGATGCGGTGAGCGATCACGTTGTGTAGCTGAGGATGCCACAGCTGCCGCCTGCTTATTGCTTTCGTTGATTCGTTGTTGCTGCAGCATACGTTCCCGTTCTATTTCACGTCGCTCTATTTCACGTCGCTCGCGTTCCTTTCGCTCTCGTTCACGTTCTCGTTCTCTTTCACGCTCCTGCTGCTCGCGCTTTAATTTTTCTTCTTTTTCTTTGCGTTCGCGCTCTTCCCGCTCTCGTCTCTGCCGGTCGCGTTCCCTCTGCTCACGTTCTCGCAATTCACGCTCTCGTTCCCGCTCCTCTGCCTCTCGACGTGCATTCTCAAGCGCGGGATCGGACTTGATGGGCCAACCACCTTGACCACCGGCAGAAACAGGATGATACGGCATAGAGCGTGCCATAGAACTAGTTCTGCAAAATAATCAAATTTATGAAATTAATACAAATGGCATATTTATGAAATTTAAATTGGAAACTAATTTAATTAATTTAACAAGTTTAAGTTTAAGCACTAATCGAGAAGGGCAGGAATTGGCTGCCTAAGGTGTCGATACGTTTCCTGACAAATGCAGGGCAGAAGCAGAAGAGCTCGGGATATTCTTGCTCGTCTTCTTCTTTGCAGCTTCTGCAGAAATCATTATTGGGCAACTGGAATCTGTTGGCGTGTTTGCCAACCAGCCAGTGTCCCGTTATGGCGCGAATTACTGCAGAGCAGTTGGTGCGTCAAAGATTATACAGTTCTTTACTGTGGCCACAATTGTCATTACACCAGGTGGCGGTCATTACACCTGCGCATATTATCTTCTTTTATTTGGAGCTTGCAGGTAGCCAGACACATGCAAGGTGAATGCATCTTATCAGTGAGGAGGGGTAGTAGTGTGCCTTTCCTAGCTAGCTCGTCCACCTTGCAATTGCCTTCAATGTTAGGCTGATAACATGCTGCTGGGCCATCTCAAGCAGAGATCTGCGACAGCTTATTACCGATATCGAGTTGGCCGATATCGCACAGATGGATTTTATATCTGCTTCGCTGTCAAGACATATATGTTAACATTGCCTGAGCTTATGTTGTGGGTTTTTCGGCAGTTAAGTGCTTCTTTTATGGCTATTACTTCTGCATAGAAAACACTACAGTGTTTCGGAAGGCTGAATGATAACTGTACATTAAGTTGGTCAGAGTAGACTCCTCTCCTACGCGGCTGTCTAGCTTTGAGCCATCTGTGAAAAAGGTTACGGCTGCCGTAGGAGTGCCGTCAGTCCATTCCTCCTGTTGGGGGAAGAAGGGTGTCTGGAAGGGTATGTTGGTCTGAACTACTGGCACACAGTAGTCGGTTTTTGCCGGAACTGACTGAGGATACTCTAACAACAATATTAATAAGTATAATAATATGCATGTTGCATCTAATAAGTTTTATCTTTAAAATTGTGGATATGGGAAAGCGATTATCGAAATTAAAAAAATGAAATATATATAAAATACTTAGACGGACGGAGGGACGAATAGGCGGAAGATCGGACTGAATACGAAAGACTATATTCTGTCCGTTACAATTAAATTTAAATATATATATAATTTTGATCAGGATCAGCAGCCTAGTCGATGTAGCCATGATCTGCGTGTGGTAGTTTCTAAATCTTATAGTCTCTGAGATCAACGTGTTGATACAGAAGGTCGGACGGACAGACAGAAAAGGCAATATCGAATCGGCAGCTGATCCTGATTAAGGATGGAATCGGAGATGCTTCCTTCTGCCTCTTACATGCATTTGCATAAAACTATTACACCCTTTTTGAGCTATATTTTGATGAAGGATGAAGAGAGAGTTATATGACACATATTGGAAAGGTATTCAGATTTACTTACCTCCATGCATCCAAATGTCCACCTAATGCCATATCGCGTCCAAAATGCGTCAGACCAGCAAATCCAAATGAACCTACGTACCGGCCAAATGGGGAAACCGCTGTGCCTGTCCAAATACAATGACAACATATAAATGGATTGATGACCGGCTGGTTTATGAATGTGAAACTTACCGATATGACTAGGTGGTGCCCCAATAAAACTAGCAGCTAATGGCGAAGCTTCAAATGGCGATCTGGCGTACGTCGTACCTGGCGTCAGTTCACCTGACCGATGCATTAGATGTGGTGATGTTGAACTTAAGGTCAACGCGGGGGAAGGCTTCATACCACCAAGTGCTGTTGCAGATCCGCTTGCCGCCACAACAGTGCTGTTTGCCGCTGAAGCAGCGATGTTGTTTGCAGGCATGCCAATGCCTCCGCCGACCACATTGCTTATGCTAACTGCGTTGCCAGATACAACAGTGGTCCCCGGGTTGACATTGCCACCGGTGCTGCTAAGACTTGAGCCAACAACTTGTTTCTCAGAATTTTGCTTGTTTTGGTGATAGTAAATTTCCCACGCAATGCGCACATGCATAGCATTCCAACGTCCAGTTTTCTGATTGATAAAAAAGATAAAAGGGAAAGCATTACAACAAGAGCATTTGCAACAAAGCAGACACCAACAACTTGCAATGGAGCACACAATGCAACTTGAATACAGAGTGTAAAATTATGCAAGCAAAAAATACAAAATAATAAATTGTTCTCAAATTTCTGCGATCTGCTTTTATGCATTTCCAATGCAAGAAGTCGTAGCGGTGAATCAGAAAACTAATAAATCTCTTGGTTAGGATTTGGCAAGTTTCAAAATAATTAAGACAATTTAAGCAATTTTTTTGTTTTTGTATTATTTTTGTCAGTGCAATGCGACTATTTGGATATTTTGTGCATTATTCTGGTATATGGGCAGGAATATCATGATTTTCTTGGATTCGAAATCCTAATTTGTGTGAGAGATTTTCAGACTGCCTATTGGCGACAAATGCACAGAATGAGTTCTGGAGTCAAGTCGTTCTGGTCGTGGCATGCTTACTTTTTTCTTTAATTATTGAAAATATTGTACGCTTAACAAAGAAAGTTACACAAGGATATATAAATAATAACAGGATAACACTGTAAGAGCATTTTTATCCATTGACGATGGCATATTCAAATTTCAAAATGTCTCTTATAACAATTTTTGACCGAAATAAATAAATTGAATTAAATTGAAAATTGTTAAATACGTTTTGCATTTGGTAAATCGCAAAATTTCCGTTAAATACAATATCGGAATCGAGGAAGGATTACAAAGATTCTCTAAACGGGATTTTTATTCTTACCTTTGGTGCGAATGAAGTCAAGTGGTTTGGTGGCATAAATGGAGTAGGCCCACCTAAACCAGCATGCAAGAGCCCTGCTGGACTATATCCCGAATAACCAGGAGGGAGGCCGATGCCTGCACGATAAAATTGCGGGTCAACGGCGGTAATTTTGGGAATGTCTTTAAATAGTGGTGGTGGAAAAATCTGTGCTGAACTTGGCGGCGTAGGCGGTAGTACAGTGGCTGCGCCCGACATTGGTGCTGTCGACAACAGTTGTGGATGCTGATGCAGGTGAGTATGCTGATGCTGATGATGATGTAACTCTTGTCGCATAAATGTTGACGAGGGCGACGGAGGTGGCTGGGTCAAGCCAGAGCGATCCAAAAAGCGACTATCGAGCTCGCGCCGCAATAAGTCTGCCTGATCATCTAAAAAGCAAAAGGCATATAATAAATAAATCTGTTTTTCAACATACAGCAACAGGTTGTATTTGTTCGTACTTTTGCTTGGCTGAAAGAGAGATTCTGCAGAAAATGGATGAGGTGTGGGTGTAACTGCAGTAGAAACCGTTGCTACAGAGGATTGTGTATTGCCCACTGTACTGATTGATGATGTTGTCGTTGTCGCGGTTGTCATCGTCGCAATAACGGTCGTTGTGTGGGACACCATAGGTAAATGAGATAATGAGGTGCTGCTAATAGCTGTGATAGAAATGGGCGTTGCTGAAGATGAATGTGCTGGTGCAAGAGGTGTGGCAAAGAACGTGTGCTGAAAGTTGGTGACAGGAACATGTCCACTGCCAGCAGCGTGAGGTGATATTGCATTTCCAGCAACCCGTGTAGGTGTTCCTGTGGCGCCGGAGTTCAGTGGTGAGGGTGTCGGCCGAGCATTGCCACTCGACATAATGGGAACGGACGATGTACCCGTCATGGAGGGGCTGCAAGTAAAACACAATGTTATTCTCGAATAAATATCATTCGAAATATCATACTTTAACCAGAGTCCTGTTTTTTGGGAATACGAAGCTATACTGGGTCCAGCAACTGCAAGAGCTGAATGTGTTGCCGATGACAGCGTGGTAGATGAGGAAGCAGAAACGGCACTATAAGGGGTGCTTGGCACTAAACCGCAAAATGACGGACTTAATGTGATGCCTGTCGGTCCGCCGGACACCGGCCCGATGTTGTTTTGACGAACCGCTGTAATGCTGCGAATATAAACAAAGCAGATATGTAATGCACATCCTCCCATTCGTGATACAAGCAAATCATACACTTCTATGTTATATATAGCCAACTATGACTATGACAGTGGCTCCTGGAAGGCATATTTCACTGATACATATTAAATCAGCAATCGCCAATTGTTTTTCAAAAACCATTAATTGTTTATTTACGCAACCTTGAATCATCCGTTCATCAGTTCATCAGTTGACTATATGTCAGGCTCGTAGCTATTTATTTTGCTTATTATTAATAATGCTGTAGGAATTTCATGAATATAAGTTAAGAACACAGGAATATTTAGCAACAATGGGTATCTTAGGCACGCCGAAGATTACATGCCCTTATAAACCGTAATCGGCTGACTCTAAATTTTAATCTGGGCCTTATAATATAAAGTTATTGTACGTTTAATATTGTATTAAAAAGAGGGACATGTACATACAAAAAACTGATATTTGCGGATAAGAGAGTAAAAGTTATTAATAAAAAATAGGTATAGGCTATACCAAATCGGTCTCTACTTGGTAATAAAAACACACAAATCAAAAAGAACCTTGGTGGGGGGAATGGTGCACCTTTTTAGTTTGCTGACTCAGATCTATAAAAATCAGATTTTTGGGGGTTGAGTGGGCATGACATTTTCTAACCAATCTTACGAGGAAGTACCTAGAAATATACCAATAAAGTTTGGTAGCTCTAGCTGTACAATTACGGGAATCTACTTAAGTCTATGAACTTTAGTTCCAAATTGCAAAAGAAATAATAATATTCCCACAATTTGTGCGTGGCGGCGAGGGTCGTGGCACACATGGCGTAAAAAAGCTAAGCACTTTGATGAAAATATAATTTAAAGCAAGACACAACATAGGACAATTACAAAACAAGATTATCGAATGTCGAAAGTGTATTTCCTATATATAAATAATAACCAAATAACCACTAACCAATTCAACTAAGATGATTCTAAATGGTTGCTTATAGGAATAATCCGGGTTGTCGAAAGACGACTAAAGCAATCAAATAGTTAAGTTGTATTGCAAATATTAGAAATATTTGAAACGATAAAAAACTGAAGTCACCTATAAGGGCAGCATGGGCAGCCAGAACGGTAAAGAGTGGGAAAACTACTTTTTTTTATTCACTCTAATGCATGTGATACGTAAATGATGATGAGCCTATACTGTGTGTATATCTTTACATAATCAAATAAGTACCAAGATAAGGAGTGAAAATGGATCGATCGGACATTACATATTAGAGGGCGACAATAAACCATAGGCAATCAACAGCAAATACTTGTATAACTGTGCACATTGATTGATATTACGGAGATCAAAGGCCGTCCATTTTCGTAATAGTTTATCTAATTTTCATGTTAATGTTGGCAAAAACAATTATATTTTTTTGGTTGGTCTTAATCTTATTTTATATGTTTGTTTTTTTTTTATATATATTTGGACTAATATTATATATACCTGTAATTTGCGTCCCGGTCTCTGCTAGGGCTCCCGCTTTTGGGTGAAAGTATTTTTTGAATCACAGATGACGATGCTATAGATGCATTTACTGACGGCGATGGCATCGCTGTCGTTAAACTTTGTACAGTAAGGACTGAGGTGTTGCTGTTTCCCAAAGCTGAAGAGGTTCCGCAACGTGAAAGCGACTGCTGTTGTGTCGGCGCATGTGGTGCGAATTGTGAATATGAGTTTAGCAATTGAGGAATGTGGGTTGAATACCCGGATTGTGGGAGCATTTGTATTGGTGCAGGTGGTTGCAATTGTGAAGCATTAGCAGCAACGGAAGTTACGGCAGGTGTTGTCAATAGTGCTGTTGTGAAAGCTGGACCCGTGGTTGAGACACCAAATGCACCTGCACTGTGGGCTGGTAAGTGATGCGATTGCGTACAATTTATAAGAGGTACTGTTGTCGTCGTTGTTGTGACCAGCGTCCCTACTGCCGGCGTCGTATTGCTGTTGCCGATTACATAACCTAGGGGCGTAATAGGTCGCATTCCTGTGATGCTACTGACGCTGTGCTGATGCGATGTAGATGCGCTTGTAACTGCAGTTTTTAAAGACGATGTTGCCGGTGACTCGCGGTGACTGTTTCGAGCATCCGAGCGCTGAGGGGAAGGTGACGTGTTTGGAGTACCAATTGGCAGAACTGTTTGCAGGTATTGTCCATGTGCTATGCTATTATAAGGTGTATATAATGAATAATTGGGATAGGGTGTTCGGTATGGCGTCGCTTGAATTAGCATAGGTAGTCCAGCACCCAAATGAGGCATCGGTGGAGGTACACCATGATATACCAATGAGGAGCCGCCAGCCCCAACTGATATACTTCCTGAAGTAAAAGATGCTTTTGCGATACCGGAGGCAGCAACTGCAACGGAACTAACTGCCGTATTTGGTGGCAAAGTCATTGGAAGAGGCAGCACCTTATTTCCTGGATGTGGAGAAATACGCGATAAGCCACTTCCAACCGTTGAAGTTACACAACTGACAGATGAGTAACCAGTCAGGAATCCATTGGCAACTGCAGGTACTGAGCAGGTTATGGCCTTCTGTGAATCGACGGGCACAGTTATCGTTCCCCCTTCAATGCTTGGTATTGCATTCTCATTTGCCTTTAAGTTGGCTGCAAGCAAAACATTGGACGTTCGCTCGCCAAACACACCGCCATGTAATGATGACATCGAAGTGGGTGGAAGAGGAGTAGCCGATATTAAAGGATTTGTGGGCCTAAGCGTAGGTGTTTCCATCTCTTGTGACGTTACAACTTTAGAGCTCAAAACAATTCCCTGAGCGTTTGCAGATGAACTCATTCCCAGTCCGCATTGACCAGCTTCTGATGTTAGATATGACTCGCAACCAGCAGAAATACTTACGCTGGTCACCTGAAAGAATACAGTTAAGGCAATGAATCAAAGAACTTAAGATTGATAAGCAAACTTACTTGTGCGGATGCTGTTCCTGGATGGGTTAACATATTATGCAATAAGTTATCTGTTCCAGAATTTGGCTGTTTATCCCCATTGTCTGTCACAGGACTCGTCGTTAAAAGTGAAGTTGAAATCACACCGATAGTTTTTTGCGTGCTAACGGATCCGGTCGTTGTCTCGTTGACAATTGTAATAGGCCCATTCGATCCAGCGCAAGATAAGATTTTTGACTTTGGGCCTATTTCAGGCAGTGATAGTACCGTTGAACTTCCCATATCGGTTTGACACACATTTGCAGCCACACACTCTATTCGACTAGTCGGTGGTTGTGAATATTCTGTGGAATTGCGTGTCGTGATTTGCCGAGGCGAATCGCTTGAAACATGGTTTGGCGTTGACGGAAAAACGAAGGCTATCAAGTTTTCCGAATTCTGTATAATTTGAAAATGATTATTAAATATCTTGTTAGAAACTGAATATTGATAATTTATTGTGAAACACATTCTTAATACTAAACCATAACTTATTTTTTTTGCGATTAGCATAATTGATGTAAAAAATAACTTTTTTTTCATGTTCCGGTGTGATGAAATTGGCCAAGTTCATCAATATATATGCATATACATATATATATAATATATATCGATATTCGCGAAACATAGGCAGTTATCGATATCGAATTAAATAAACTTGATCTGCATGAGGTATAAATAACTTAATTTTCAAATTTGTTCACGCAGACGGACGGATGGACGGGCGGATGGACAGACCGACATGGCTATATCGACTCGGCTGTTGATCCTGATTAAGAATATATATACTTTATAGGATTTACTCTCTTCTGCCTTTCACAAACCTTTGCACAGAACCATTGCACTCTTCTTTTCCATTTTTGATTTGTTCGGGCTAAAAACAATAATCTAGTCGTTGATGGATCTTGATTTGGAGATCAATACATATCTAATAACTGTTGCTGAAACAATGCCTTCTTTTTGCCTTAAATCACACTTTATAAAACAGCTGTACTAGTCCAAAACAAGGCGCAATTTAAACTCACAGAAAAACGAAAAGTTTTGGAGAAATATCTTTTAATGTCAACAAATACAACTATAACATACCAGGGTCTATTTTATCTAGCTTACATCTAATTTTCATTATGAATATTAAGAAATCTACCAATTAGGGAATAATCCATCTGATGTTGACAATTTGTTTCAAATATTGTTAGGGGCATAATAACACCCCATAACTAGTGAGTATGGGGTCCTGATATCTTTTTAATGGTCAGATGTTCGCCATTTGGAATTACATTATAAACATAACTAAACTATATATATTTTAGCATAATAAAGCTATTTGATTATGTACACTGATGCGGAAGACTCTGTCATATGTGTACCTTCTTGTAGGTCTGGAAATGTTTCCTTCAATGCGTTAGAAACATATCAAAAAATGCTAATACCGTCTAAAAGTATAGTTTTATAGCATTAAAGTAGTGCTATGTATAGTGCAAAAGCCAGAATTTTTCCTTTGGAATGTTCCAAAATATTGAGACAAATGGAAGTAGTGCGAATTGCACCAAGATATTGTAATGCGATTATTATTGAACCAAAATATCCTTTGAATAAATCTATCCTTTTGAGAAATTTACATTACTTTTGTTTTTAAAACGGGGCATTTTTTCCATCTCATTTTTATTAGGATTATTTACTGTAATTTCTTTTCAAAATTGCATTAACCACATAAAACTTTGTTCTTATGAGTTGCGAGTTTTATATTAGTAAATATAAATTTCAATGTAGTAAATGAATGTCCAAGATTAAAAAAACAATTTTAAATTGAAATGGATTGAATAATGTTTAATTATTTGCTATACAGATCTATTTCGCATTATTTTTGTACATTGTACCACCCATATTTGAAGGACATCAGAAACTATATGCCATCCAAAATTGATGACTTTATCGATTTATCGATTTCCAAACCTCCCAATGGAGGTAGAAAGACGAGTATGTATTTCTGCTAATGTAAACATACTCCGCCCCAGAGCGGTTGGTTGTGGTGTGTTATCCAACCCAAAGTACTTTTACTTTGTCTTTGCATTCACTAACTCACGTGTGCATAAATGAATATTGTAACGGTTAAATAGAACTTTTGTGTTTACATTGAACCAGCGCAAAAGAGACTAGCGACAAAACAAACCAAGAAGTTTGCTTGTAAACATTGTTGAGAAAAGTCGGTTTTTGAATACTTAAATAATAACTAAATTAATTAGCAGGTGAGCAGGTCTTTGGTCTGAATTACCAGATGGCTAGCTACAAAAAAAAAAAACAAAATTCAATTTACAAAAAAAACAGCACACATTTCACAAGTGTAAGCAGATGTGCAAATGCTCTTTCTTATGGTCGTCGGCACAGGCACAAAATTATGCACAACGCTGAACCGGAATCCCCATCTTGCGGCAAACGATTCCGACGTTTAGGTCGCGTCGATTATCACGCCATCCCTTTCTCGCACATGCACGCGCATATTTATTCATATAGTAATGAGATTATTGCACTATAACTTCTTGGGAGTTACTTATCCGATCTGCAGTTGATCGACAATATGCATATCATTGATGACGCAAATCGAAATGTATCAATATTCGCGAAACGCGAGACAGTTATTGATCAAATTAAATCGGAAATGCTCAAATGTCTAACTATAATTTTTGCATTCTATTTTCGGTAACAGACTATAACAAAATCGAATCCTTAAGTCAGATCCTTAGATTTGCTAAGAGTAAAAAAGGACGATTCAGAGATAATCAGCTGAAAGGTGCGAAAAGGCCGAGGATTTCAACAGTACATAAGAGGATATCCCAGCAGCAAGATACAATCGTCTATAGTGATTTGGCCAAGTTAAAACTTGTCTTTGACAAATATTATTTTTGGGAATGCTGGCAAAGTCTTTTACTTGGTTGCAAACTTAGTTAAATTATGTTGGAAGTGATTAAGCTGTTCCAGATCAAGGTGCCAATGGCCTCTATTTTCTATTGTTAATTATACCTTGGTCGCAATGTAGATTAACTGATTTCTTGACCACCTGTTTCCATAATTAAGCCAACAGAACAAAGATTTTGGATAGTTGTCGAATTGGAAACATTTTGACAGATTGTTTCCATATGAACTATATGTACTGTACCTGACGGCAATAATAATTTCTTTTGGTTCACACTCACCTTATTCTCGCCCTTAACTTTATCACACTGAAATAAATACAATATACATATTAAAATATTTTAGAAAAAAATTTCTTAGAGAAAATACGTACGATATTAGTTTCTATGTTGTTGCTATTGCAATGATTCGAAATCTATACAAAAAATTTAAAAAATATATTTATTTCACAAAATATTTACACAAGTTTGCATATAAACTTACAGCATCAAAATTTTCATCAAGATCGTTTTCCTTCTTAATCAGAATATTGGCCCCAACAACCTTCGATGAAACATTTGTAAAGTCTTGGATTTCCATCGTGAGGCCTGCTGCGACAGATGCTGTCGCAGCCATATCGCCTTCGCTGCTTTCTAAAGTGTTCAGCTTCTGTTGGTAATCAAGAGAACATTTATATTAGAATCCTTTTTGAAATGAATGCACAACTCACTTTGATTTTTGGACATGAGGACGATGATATCATAACGCTAATATGATTGTTAACTGCGGGGGCATCAGATGATGTTGTTCCCTTAAGGCTTATGTATTCTGCTACCACACAATTTGGTGGGTTAGCACTGTTTCCTGAGTCTTGCGATTTACCACCGATATTACCATTGCCATTCCCATTTCCATTGCCACTATCCACTATGTGTGGCGCGATTGCAGCAATGGACAGCGACGTTGACCGCTTAATATCTGTCGCGAGCTTTTCATTGCCATTCTCCAGTAAGCAACTTCCAGTGGCAGTATTGAGGGTTTTTAGGACGCTTGCACTGTTGCCGTTGGTGACAGCAGATTCAGTTTGCTTGTGTTGGCTTATGTGGTTCGCATGCTGATTATTAGCAATTTGATTTGCATTGTTAATGCTTATGCCAATATTACCAGCGCTTACGCTTAGCTGATCCTGTTGCTGTCGATATTGATCTCCCACCCAAGTCACATCCACTTCCGTATCAGGTGCGCTACATATGCTTGGCAATGGCGCAGTATATATTGTACTACTATTGCTGTTTGCAGTATTATTGTTGTTGTTAATGTTAGTGCTAATGTTGTTAGTTGTAGCTGCAATTGTGCCCCCAATGCCAACACCGACGGTGCGATGATGATGATTCATTTCTTTTAAATTGTTGTTGCTCACAATGGACAAACTGGAGAGATTGGTGGCACGCAGCGGGTGGGGTTGGCCTGTATCAATGATCTTTGGCATTTTCATTTCTTCTATGCTATAGGTGCATGTCAGTTCCTCCAATGCCGAAAGCCGTTTCTCTTTGCGTTTTTGTCCCAGCTTAATAGCGAACTGTTGGAAAAGTATATATATATATATATAAATAAATTCAGGATGCAATATTAATAGGATTTGTCTTATTCATATATATAATACTCACCTCAAGATCTTCGTAGGTTTTGAATTCTAATATGGCAAATCCATCAATAATCTCCTCCTCTAGCACTGGCGATCTTGGCAACTTTCGACGAACTGGAGGTGGCGGCCTTGGCGGAGGCTTATCGCGCGGCAGTAGTAATGTCGACGACGATGATGTTGAAAGGAGATCTTCATCCAGTGACTCGCCTTCGCTATCACTAGGTGTGGCCATAAGACCAGAATTACATTCGGGCGAATGTGGCGGATTTAATAGCAATGATGCAATACTATCCGTAGGTGGCAGCAAGTTGTTGCTACCGTTGCTACTGCTTGTAAAGTTCCCATTGGAATTATTGCTATCCTCTCCCATGCTACCAGCACTATTTAGATGATACAACATTCCATTGCCGAGACCCACGGCATTGCTGTTATTCATTAACATGGTTGGTGCAGTTACCGAGCCAATGATACCACCACTGCTACTACTACTGCCAGTAGACGCACCCAAACCGATGCCAACTCCAACACCCACAACAGATCCGCCGCCAATCAACGTGCCACTCATCGCGTTTAAATTGCATCGACTATCGCGCTCTGCCTGCAGGCGCTGGGCTCGCTCACGCCGGCGTTTCTGCTGGCCTTGCTGTTTTGTGTTTAGACTCACTTGTGAAGAGCTGCTGGTGTTGTTGCTATTGCTACTGATGTGCCCATTTGTCATTGCTAATAATCCAGTCTGAGCTGGGGAACACGTTGATAATGATACTGATACGGGGGATGTGGTTGAGTGATCTACTGCGGACGCAACTGCGTTTGTTGCTGTTGCTGCCGCTGCCGCTGCTACTATGGACAGTTCCGTATCCGAGTCAAAATCACTTGCGCATGGAACTGGCGCTTGTGCTGCTGGTGTTGTTGGGTCTGAAGGAGTGTGAAGTGGTGGTGTCGGCGTTGTCCGTATGCCTGTAATCGCAAATGAAGGCGGTGCTGGCAACAAACAGTCCGATAAAGCTACATCTGTTACAGAGTCTGCAACGCTCAAATTCGGATTCGGTGTTGGTGGCGGTAGGTTTAAGGCCGCGGCAACTGTGTTTGCTGCTATCGTTGTTGTCGTCAGTGCTGATGATACTGGTGTACCACCACTGGTGAACGCTAAGGCAGTATGATGTGGATTCCTTTCATCTTGTTTTTGATTTTGGTTGGCACTGACAGCAGCCGCGGATACCGGAAGAATAGCTCGAGCTGTAGCCATATTATCGTGTTGCGCCACAAATGAGTGGGAGTCTTGTACAACGCTGCAACCTACAACAAGTGAACTCAGCTCTGTCGTTGCAGTTGGGCTCGTAATAGTTGTAGTATCCATGTCAATAATGTACCTTCCTTTAGGTTGCTGCTGTTCTTCTTTTTGTATGTGCCTGTGCCCTACTACAGTATCAATAATACTTCACTGAAACGATTGCTGCTGCCTCGACTGCAATTGAAGCTGTAATCATCGAAATCCATCAAGGCGTCCATTATATGACCTTAGCAAGAGATCAATGTTTATCTTGCCTTATCAACGATTTACCTTGCTGGTAAAATACACTTAGATTATAGCGTCGACATGGTAGATGAATCACATTAGTGCACTTGATCAAAAAACTATTTAAATACCGGCCAGACGGTTATCTTGTTTTTTCTTTTGTGAGTAAAATACAAAAATCGATGAAGCGCACGAGTAACTGGTATTTTATTATTATTTATTTAGTTTCAATATTTATTTGATTGCAGCTCATAGCTATTGCACAGTTCGAAATTGCACATTAACCGGCCCTGCATTTTTCAATATTCACACAACGACCGGTCGTTAAATTTAATTTTATATTATTTATTTTTATTTAATGTATAAATATATACAAAAACATATATGTATATATACATATATATGTATGCATATATACATATGTAAATATTATATACATATATATATACATACATATATAATTTTTTTTCAGCACTTTTATGACCACCTTGTATGTATGTTTTGGGTAAATACATACATAGGATAAGCATTCAATTCGCCTTTCTCTATCCAACATGAGACACCATCTTTCACACTTTCCATTACACCGACGGATAAGTAAATACATACATACATACATATTAATGTACTTAACAAAACAAAAATCACATATTTATTTGCACCCACATATGCATATTAACTTTTTTTTAAAACTGAAAATGTTTTCATGTTGATGACTCTATTATATAGATACGTTTATTGTACACATGCATATTTAAATTTGTATATGAATATTAAATTATATGCATTGTAAATATTTTCACTGCTCGCTCCGTATTTTGGTGCTCTTCGCTACGTATTTAAGTATTCTTATGTATATACATCTATGTAAGCACAAGCGAATTGATATTATTTTTTCCTGTAATTTTTCTCTATGCTCTGTAGTCGGCTACGAGAGCGCTCGCGCGCTACTTGCCTTGTATGTATGTATTTGTAAGATGTTGTATACAATTATTCTAGTAGCAATAGCCATCTCGCTTGCACTTTTTTTTAGTGTAGTCAACATCGTAGCGTTTTCTACGTGTTGTGAACGCAGCAACAGCTACAGCGCCGCAAACATCAGTACACATCACAGACAATTTGTAATAAATTTAAAATCATTTTTTGCATACATTTCTATCTTCATTCACGCGGCAATATATACACGTACGAATTCTTATAAAAGCTTCAGCGATTTATACCGCATGCATTGTTATTATGTTAACTATTATGTTGCATAAAGAGCATTTATCTATTCTGCAACTTTTTGACTACAAAGTCGAACACGAAAACAGTGAATACAAATCATCGATGTTCGTGTTTGTTGAAATTCGATTAGTTTTCTCCATCAAAATGATCGTTATCGAACATGCAGAAAATACGGACTAATAAAAAAATTGAAACAGTTAGAATGAGATAATTTGCATATTCAACAAATTTAAAAAAAAAATTTCTGAATACAACCAAAAAAATAATGATTGTTTTGGAGATGCAACTGGTTGAAATTTACCTAGATACTGACCAGTGTTATTTCTAACAATGTAACCAAACATTACTGATTGCAAGCACAATTGCAATTGGCTAACAATTTGAATTATTTTATGTAATTTATTTTATTATTTTCAAGATTAAATTACATTTATTTGACCTTGACTATGAATAAAAGGAGCATTCAAAAGTGTTCCAGTCAGTCTCATTGTTCCATTTTGAAACCAGGTATCCTGATAGGCAAATAAGTCCTTCCAGTCAGCTATACTCGTACTCTGCAACACAAAACCAAAAGATATAATAATATTGTATGTGAGATCAAAAACAAAAATCATAAGGCAATTTAGATTGAAAAATATGTATAAGCATGTATATATGCTTCGACTTAAATATTCTCCATATCGACAAATAGTTCTGACAATACAGTGCAAAGCATGAAAAATAGCAACAACAATATATAATTCCTTTTCAAGAGACATTTACATTTAATATTTATTATCATATTTCATATTTTTGGGAAAAACCCGTGCGTTCCGCAAAATGCCGCTCTGTGTGATTTGTATATAAAGCGTAATAGGTGAATCACATTGAGCGATGTGTTGCGGAACGCATTGGAATTTCAAAGTTCACTATTCACTTAGACAGTATCAGTATTCAGTTTTGTGCACATAAAATTCAAATTGAATTTTAAGGAGTTTGAAATGCTCTGCACTCTGTTGCAGGATCTGTTTATCGGCGATAATAGAAAAGAGGTAGAGATACAAAGTAAATCATCGGCTGGCAACTGTTTGCACGGAGCAACGATCAATTGTCATAGCCAGAGGAGTTGTGGGAAGTGCATTTGACCATTGGGCTACTTCTAAATTCAAATAAATAATAATTAATCACATTTTAAGCCATTTATTCACAGATTTTATTAAAGAATTTAAGTGAATTTATGCAATAATAATGGATGAAAAAATGTGCTTGAAAATGTTATGGTTGAAATTCTTGTTTGTTTTTCGAAATCAGGATTATTGGCAACCCGACTTCTTGTTACGCAAACTACTTTTAATAGCTTGAAAATATGATTGACGGCCATTTTTAAATTGTTATTTCAATTATTTGCACTGATTTTACTTACATTTAAGAAATGAATGCCAATTATTATAAGAGTTTGCATTTTGGGAATGATAAAATATTAATAAGCATTAATAATTAATTGTTAGTATAGAAATATGAAACGTCAGCAGGAGAATAAATTAAAATTGTTAATTGATGGAAAATTGTTAAATTGCAAGGTGATATTTTATGATTGATGACACTATATACATATATAAATCCATCTAAAGACGATAGGCGTTTGGTACTTTCCTTCGCCTGAGATTCGCATATATTTTCTAACCGTAGCTCGAGCTCTCCGATATTGCCTGAAATTAGACAACATTGAATATAAAATAGTAAAATATAATGCTCCAAGATTTTTACCTTAGAAGTAGTATAGTAATCTAAGAGGTGGTCATGGGGCAAATAGAAGGTTAGACAATGTAATATTCCAAGCAGGTTGTCGAATCGAAATCGCACAATGTATACAAAATTCCGCTAAACATTTCGATTGCAAACTTTTGTACGATATTCGATATTAAGTATTGGTACCTTGATTTTGAGTGGTCGTAATGGTACAATACAAAATTTTGAAAAAGCAAGTGAGAACATTCCAGTCCTTGCATGAGTAAAAAAAATATTCAACATCGGACAAATACATCATTATGAAATTTAAATGTTATCTACTATTCGCAAACCTTAATAACCTTATTGCTTCGACACGCAAAATTGTTTCAAGATGTATGTTTTAAGCTCATACCTTATTCAACTTAACAGCGCCACCTCGTGGTTACTGTGGCAAACTTAAAATCAACTGTGGATCTTTTTCCGCTGCGTTTTAAACGCGTTGCGCAGAATTGCTGCGCCCCATAATATTACCTTACTGTGGCGGTGGTCATTTATCGCCTATCGATACCTATTCAATGCTTACAAAAAACATTAAATTATTAAATAATTCAATTGATAAATAGATAGATTCGGACACAACGTGCTGGTACGTCTCCTACCATGAACACGCTCACATCCTCTTCAAGAGCATAACAAGTATAACAAGATCCGTTTATTTATACAGATGGAGAGAAAGACAAACGCGGCTAGATCGACAAGGCTGATCTTGAACCTGATCAAGAATTAATATACATTATGAGGCCGGTAGCTTACACATTTTTAATGGGATAGGGTATTTTTTTTGCTCAAATGACATTAGAGTATATCTCAGTCAGATAAGCCCACACACTTGTATAAGTAGCGTATCATAAGACTCCAAGATAATGTGATTTCGTTGGATTTAGTTGAAAGGAATGAATCTTCAAGGATTGTTAAAAATGGGACACTATTGCCAAGTCATTAATGAATAGCAGATCACACACGTTATTCACTGTATTATGAATTCAATTAATCTAAGGAATCGCAAGAGCTATTTTGTAATGTAACAAATATTTTGTCTATGTGGCCTATATATGACAAAACTGCATAAGAGAATTTAGAGGTCAGATACGAAAGAGCCTAACCGACGTTTTTGAAAAATTAAATTGTTAGATTTTAGAAAGGTTGTCCATTAGATTCACGGCATTCTGAACATTCCGATGATTCTGCTCCTCAACCTCCTCCAGTCAAATCCGTCGGAGACTACCACCCCCAGTATAAAATACATCGACATTGCGTACCGAAAATTCAAAATTTTGAATAAAATCATTTTGTTGCAGTGTAATAATAATTGGAATTCATTACGAAATGTAAAGAATAGAAATGTGGCTTTTGTTTAGCTGTTGTGTGAAATATAATCATTTATTTTTTTTAAATAAAACCCATGAAACAATTTGAATTCGGTTACTTGCACAGTGCTGGATACTGATATTGACGTTGCTCATGTGAACAGTGTTTCACATCTTTGAAAATTCCCATGTGTTCCGCAAACGTCGGTCTATATGATTCGCCTATAATACACATTGTCACTCATTCACCTCTAAAACTAAATGACATTCACTGAATATATGTAAGCATATCCCGTTTAAGCATATGAAATTGCAATATACAATGGTCGTAATTTATTATATTAATTTATTAAAATATTAATTTTACAGACTTGCTTCAATATACACAAAACTTTTCAGTTTTCGATATTTACCAAATTCCTCCGTTCCCGTTTCTAGACGTTTTCATTGTCGCGCAATTTTGTTAGCGACGTGTGCTTCAATTCCACCGTTTTTTGTGACATTACAAGATTTCTAAGCTGACAGACGAAATTCTGTTGTTTCATTTCGATAACTTTTTTTTCATCTACGAAATGAAGTCGGAGAAGACTTTACCGCGGGTGGTTGGATGTAATGTTAATGCACTAAATATAAACGCTTTAAATGCCTTATGGCATTTTTTTATTCAATAAAATTGGGAAAATAGAATCTGTAAGAGATAGAAGCAAGCCACATCAAAATCGGAATCTAGATTCGTGCATACAAAAATAGATTTATGAGAATCACGCAGACACATCTTGCGGTTCGCATAGGGATTTTTTTAATGATGTGAAACGCTATTCAAGTCAGTGCCATGCCTTAAATAATAATCTTAGTCTAAACTATACTATACTTGTAATTAAATATAAAACAATAGATTATATTATTTTATTTATTTTGATTGTCGGCCAATTTTAAATTGTAATATCAATTCGGTGCCTTGGGTTCGCTTACATTTCCGCGTTGAAAGCCAAGTTACAAACATCCCCTTCCAAAGCACAGAAAAGAAAAGTTATAGATGAATGAAAAACTCTATTTAAAAAACGGTGTCAAACAGGTCACGAAACATTTTCGCTCACTTTGTGGATTCTGTGAACAGCTGTTAGGTTAGGCTAGGTTTTAATGGTCAGTTAAACCTGCCAGTTTTGGCAAGTTGTGATACCGCAGATCACAAAGAAAGAGTGATAAGACAGAGAGATTAATAGTTAAAGAATGCATAAATGAGAATAGAAGAAACAACACCAAACAATCATGCCAGCAGCGGGACTAGAACCCGCGACTGATTTTTGTATAAGCGCTATGGATGAGTTTTGCACACGGAATAATGCAAAAACTCAACGCTTACAACCATCAAGCCGGCTTGAACAGCTGTTAGACGATGTCAAAATTATGAACATATATATATATTTGATGTAATTTTTCGTTGATCTGTAACCTGGGCTTAGTGCAGAAATCACGGTGAATGTTTTCGATAATTGATTGTTGCTTGATGTAATTTGCTCTGTGAAATTTGCTGTTGAGTCTGAAAAAATCCCATGCGTTCCACTGAATACCGATTGGTGTTTGTTGAGCGTATTTGACTCACTTGGGCTCGATATTTTTATTACTGATAATCGATTGTTTGTGATACGTGTAAAAAACAACAGACACAAAAGTTGAGCATCTCTAAATCGCAGCAAAATTAAATCAGGAAAGAGATTCGAACTAAATTAGTGCAAATTTTGATGGGCAATGCTCAAAGAAGGAATGAAAACGGAAGGGCGCCGACGAACTCGGATTGTTTTCCTGTTACACCCACATTGAACAAATCGCAAATACCATCATCGAATGAGTTGACGGTATCTCGGCCATCAAGAGAATCACAACAGTCCGTAGAATTCCTTGAATCCGACGTTAACACCACAGATCCCCTGCAGAGAGCAACTGCAACCTATCCAAAACCAGTAGCAACCCGGAGCGGGACCTACAAAACTGCATCGGTTTCGACAGAAGTACCATTGCTTAAGGTGAATAATTCAAATAAAAAGTCCGCACATTACAAATCGTATAACATAAATATATATGTATATGTATATGTATATGGTTGGCTATTTACATACATGCGGGTGCCCTTTCTAGCATATACATGTATATTTATCTTATCTTTACTTCTGCGTCATAGTTGAAACGACTTACAGTTTTTTTTGCTTTACAAAAAAAATTGCGTTCTTAAATAACAAATTTGTTTGTTTGTGAATTGAAGCCTGCTAGGGGGCTCATTTCCCGTTCATCTTTTTCATATGTGTTTTCATATTAAGTCAAAAGTGTGGATTTACGTAAGTTTTTAATAAAAAGAAGTTCAGTTTCGCTGAGTAGTGCCAAGTGTCGTGTAAGCTTTACAGATAGAGATAGAGATAGTTGCCCTTTTGAATCACCACGCTTCTGGGAGAAACACGCAAAGACCTGCTAAAGGCGACGAGCAAAATAAACAAGGAGAATTCAAAATCGGCTACGTTATTCGCATCAGCTCGATATTAGTGTATACCGAGCGAAACGCTTTGTCTTCACCCGAAAACTTACATACAGCTGTGTTCAAAATAATAGTAGTGCACACAGATGTTTTGGAAAATAATTACAAAAAAAATACTTTTAAATATATAGTTGAAAAATTATGTCAATTTCAAATGAGCAATAAATAAACATTAAAAGATGAGGTAGCTGTGAAAATCAAAGTCATTAAATTTATCACAAATGGCACTGGTCAAAATAATAGTAGGGAAACTTCTTTGGTTAATGTTTACCTGTCACAGAAACTTACAGTATTGCGTATATAAGAAAGCATTGTTGATCGCTGGAGTTGTTGCAGTTATTGATAACGGTGTGGGAGCAGTAATAAGTTAGCTTGTTCTTGAAACTAATGAAACTCGTTGATTCATGTTTGATGTCTCTCTGTCTATTTCTATGCGAAATAGTCGTTCAGATATAAAGCTTTCTTGATAAAACTTTAAATATGCTGTTGTTTTTGCTGCAATATCATGTAGATGTTTCCCATCTTTGTTTTACATTTGAAATCTTAATATAAATAATTAGTTAATTTTGAAATTAAGAAGTTAGCAATTGGGTTCCGTTCTTATGTGAATGCAAATATTTTCAGTATACGAATTAAACTCCTGCAGCTCGATCCTGGAATATTGCATTGGATTTAATTCAAAATTAATATGAATGTATGTCGTTTCTTCAACTCCTTTCCTTAGCTGTCCACGTGTACTTTGGATTCCGACAGCAGCAGGCGCCTTAACTGGAGTTCAGTTGTGTGTAATTCTTTTCGGCACCGTCAAAAACCAAAGTCTAAGAGGTGAGAAAGCTTGCAATATTCGATTATTCTAACTTTTACTAAATATTTTTTATTTCGTTCTCAATAAAAGTTTCACATCGTCACAGGACTCACGACGTTACAGAACGCAATGGCATCGTCCAAAAAATAATTCATTATTTAGTTCCCACTTCAAAGACTGCAGTCGCAACGAGCAGCTCTCCGTTGAGTGTCTTGTAGCCAAAGGTGCTTTTGGTGAAGTATTCAAAGTTTCCAATAAATGCAAGGGCAATCCTAGCAATAAAACAAGCTACGCTCTGAAGGTGATTCCAAAATCGAAGGTATGCAATTTTCTTTCATCTTTTCGCATCTTCTCCATCATTTATTTGTACGCTTTTGTTGTAGGTTATTGCGGATGACAGTGTGCAGCAAATCAAGAACGAGGCAGATATACAAAAGTTGTGCGGTCATCATCCATTCATAGTAGAGCAAATTGATCTTTGGCAGAATCGTCACAACCTGCATATTTGTATGTATTATTGTGCATTCTATGCCACAACAATGCTTTATTTTCTTATTACCAGGAAACATTTCATTAAATTCCTTCGACACGCATGAACTCATAAGAGTCAAAGAGTTATAATAACATTAACATAAAGACGATATCTGTACATGTATTGTAGCCGAGTGGATATGGCCATGTCCGTCTGTGCGTCCGTCCGTCCGTCCGTCCGCTCTTCTCTCCGTCTGTATTAACATGGAATATAGGTTCTCGTATATTTATCGACTATCGAATTTATCGATTTGCTAGTCTCCTAGTGGACATAGCACCCCACTTAGGGACACTATGCTTCTTGCCGGCAATCTTCTGCCTGGTGGCACTTCCCTCCGCAGTTGAAGCATGTTCCCGTGCAGTTTGTTACTTCTGCGCATTTACTGGCCACATGCACGAAATCCATATATACAAGAGATAGACTGATGATACACTCCAAATATTCTGACTCTGCAGAAATTTAAAATTGTGCGAGATGGCAGTACGCATCCCACATTGTATGACGTGGGCCTCATATGTCAAGGTGAAAGGTTACAGAGAAAAGCGTACGCACAATTTCTGTTTGTTTGAGTTTTGATTATGCTCGTGATCTCTTGACATATGATTTTTAGCTACCTAATCATATTGCAAACTATTAAATTGCGATACTCTTGATAATGTATCATAAATATAACAAATGTAACTTTATTTCAATACTTTTTAGTGTCCGAGTACGTGCCCAATGGTGAACTGTTTCATAAAATCGATCAGTTCTCTCCTGATTTAGTACGATTGTATATCGGGGAAATTGCGCTTGCAATCGGTAAGTAAACAATCATTTTCTTTGCACTTAAACGAATAATCAATATATAATTGTTCGGTTTTTCTGTTTTTTTTTTTTAGATTTCCTACACAACGCAGGGATAATTTATCGAGATATCAAACCGGAGAATATTTTGTTAACGCAAAAATATCACATAAAATTGACCGACTTTGGACTGAGCAAGTGGCTTAAGCTAGGGGCAAACACACATACCATCTGTGGCACATTCAAATATATGGGTACGACCTAACGCAAACTTTAAACAATAATAAGTAGTAATACCGGTAGCTAAGGAGAGGCGTCAAAAATATAAGACCCAAACATTGAAGAGCCCAACCAATAACTAAAACATTAACGAAACTAAAGCGGAAAAGAAAATATTATTAAGCTTTAACTGAACTTTGAGCAAAACAGTTTTTGACATTAAAAAGTAAGGGGAAGGAAGCATTTCACCGCTAAAAAAAAAGGTTGACAGTAAAAGGTCTAGCGTAAATGATATCACACACAAGAAAAACAAAATTGACTAAACAATTAAGTCTTCGAATTAAATTCAAAAATGAACGCACGCTCACAGATATTTGATCTAACCATGGAGGGTCGACAGGTAGACGAGGCAGTGGCCAGCATCTTCCACACCGTTCTGTTTCATCGCTGTTTGGGCAAATATATGTATACTGGAGATGCGCAGTACTCTATTGGTACTGTGGGATATTCAGATGTTGATTGTGATTTCATTGACTTCACTTACGTTTGCTGCACTTCAGATAGCCTTACGCGTAAGGTGAAGCGTGCTATAAACATGTTCAGCGAAAAGTTGCGCTCAAATGAGAGCTGCGGTTCCGGGCAAATAAGTTTGGAGTTTTTCCAGAAAAAGAAGAATCGCTGGCCATTGTTTACACAGGAGTCAATACCATGGGAAGTATGGACAGTTCATCTGGATTTAATAAAGCACGAGAACGAAGACGAGCGCCAGCTTTGCCGCGAGAATGTATCAGATCTGCTTACCGAAAAGGTTATATACATAACAGAACTAATGAACCGACACGACTATGTGCCGAAGACTCCAAGCCAAAGCGAGCTAGATCTCATTTTCGACACTTCGTTTCCTGATGTGCAGCCGTATTTGTTTAAATTTGATTATTCCACTTCTGGATCGAAGGCACCCTCAATGGGAAATGCAATGAAAAAGATCATCAAAGAGACGCTTGCCATGTGACTGGCTGGGTATGTGAGCAAGCGAGCATTCGCCTAGGGTTAGGTTAACTAACCCAATTTTCTTATGCTGAGCTTAATAATATTTTTGTGCAAACTGCTATTTACATTGCTTAAAAACTCTTTTTCAAATAAAAGCGTGTAATTCCCTTAAGTTGATTAGTATTTTGTTTATGGTAATTGGCTGTTACTGTTTACTTTTATTTTATATTCGGCAGACGGAAAGAGGTAACAAGAGTAAGAGTATTTCCGATTTTCAATTTCCTTACTAATCTTTGAGTTCTCCATTATGATTAACCCCAAACCAAATAGTCTCTAGCCAGGCTTAATACATGTTTTCCAATCGTTCAACAACAACAACAAAAGCACATACTCCGATACCGAATAAATAAAATACCCACAAAATGAATAGTTAGTTTTTCAATATACCTTTATACATATATCCTTCATTAGCGAAAGGCTTTAGAAATCATTGATCAGATTTCGTGGGTAATTATAATCAATTGTCATTTTTGCAAGTCTTCGAGATCTTCACACTCTGATTTTGATGATTTGAATTAAGGCTTTTTTGGGAATAAATTTAATTTACATATTATGTAATTATTGTAACGGCGTTATCAGTTAATGCCTACTAGTGATTTATTATGTTGAATTGTTTGTGGAGTTCCATCAAAATCAGCCCATCAATAATATTTTAAACATGAAAAAGAAAAGGTTTTACATAATGCCTATGAAAAATGACGAACACAAGCTTAAGTTAAAATACATATAGTTGTAAATATAGTATATGTCTATAGTAAACACAATTTATATATATATATTACAAACTAGTAAATTATGTACGTGAATAAGATCAAGTGGAACAGAGAGAACAAGAGTAGGAATCGTTAAGATGAAAGAGGAAAAAAAAATGAAAACGTTACGTTTAAAATTATTGTGATTGTTCTTGTAGTTTTGTAGTTTTGACAGCTCTATATGTTATTGGATTTAAGAATGTAATCCATATACATATATATATATATATATATATGTACTTAAGTGTATGTCGACGTTGTAACTGTAAATTAAATAATAACATGTAAATTCCAATTTGACTATTGTTGCAATGTTTAAATTAAGTGGAAAAAATAAAATTAATCAACAAAATCAACACACACACATTCAAATTGCTTAAGGGATGAATTTTAGTGGTATTTATGTTCTTAGAACTATCATTTACACATTGTATACAGATTTAAATTTATTTTTGCCGATCGTATTTATTTGTATTGCACCAAAATTGGTATGAATTTGATTTCCGGGTAGGTAAAACCATTTCTCCGCTCCATTTTCATTGCAGCGCCTGAAATTCTGTGCGGTGAACCCTACGGCCATGCAGTGGATTGGTGGGCCTTGGGCGTCATCGTCTGTCAGATGCTAACAAAAAAGGTGAGTGGTGGCAAGTTCTTCATATCAAATATATAAATCATATCCGACAATTTAGATTCATTACACAGGAAATTATATTTGATTATTAAATTATATGATTGGTTTAAATATTGACTTTTTAGCCGGTTTTTTAAAGGCAAGTGAATATGGACATGGGAGGTACTTTTGCTAATTGAGGGCTTGTCGGGGTTATTCCTTGCTTGTTGAACTTTTTTGTAATGGGGGGACCCACCTGCCTTGTCCGTAGCGTTGATTTGACTTCTAACTTGTCCCGGGGTATAATAAAGTTGTGCAAAAGTATGTAACAGGCAGAAGGAAGCATCTCCGGCTCTATAAAGTTTATAAGCTTTTATTTATGTCCAGGAAATAATTTATTTGATTACCTTAAATATCATATAAGATAAGCACGGCTCTTATACATTCAATGAGAATGATTTATATGTTCGTGCACAGACTTGATATTCAACGTCCCAACCGATATTGTCCGCTATGCGACAGCGGACTCGAGTCACTTTGCGATCATTTCGGGAGCACAGGGCTATAATAAGACGTAATAAAACTGGTAGCTAGAGTTAGTTGGGCTTACGCAAATATATGACTCGGTTTTCGAGCACGATTATACGGTGTGAATTGGGTTTTATTATTCCAACAAAACACTTTTAAAAATTATATAGTCAAATTTAATCCTGCACCGGGAATAACACTTATTTTAATATGTATTCTTGATCAAAATCAACAGCCGAGTCGGTGTAGCCTTGAGATATTATTGATCAACTCTAAACATTTCGAGATCGGTTTAGTAACACCAAAGATATAACCCAATAGGTATTCTCATATTGATTATTATCTTATAATATACCGTTTCGCAAATATCAATATTTTTTTTAAACTTTCGATATTAATAAAAGCCCAAAGGTTTTTATACTCTGATACTGAGGGCATCTGAGGAAATTTGAGGTGCTACGTCCACTAGAAGGCTAGGAAATCGATAAAATCGGTTATCGCAAATCGATAAGGCCTTTTTCAATTTTAAAGTCACAGAAACCAAATTTGGTTGATATTCTGTTGGCAGTCCTTCGAAGATGAGCATATGCCAATTCATATTTCATATGAATAACTCATATTTCATATGAATAACTCATATTTCAAATGAATAACTCATATTTCATATGACTAATTCATATTTCATGTGAATAACTATTATTTCATGTGAATAACTCGTATTTCATATGAATAACTCATATTTCATGTGAATAACTCATATTTCATGTGAATAACTCATATTTCATGTGAATAACTCATATTTCATATGAATAACTCTTATTTCATGTGAATAACTCATATTTCATATGAATAACTCATATTTCATATGAATAACCCATATTTCATGTGAATAACTCATATTTCATATGAATAACTCATATTTCATGTGAATAACTCTTATTTCATGTGAATAATTCATATTTCATATGAATAACTCATATTTCATGTGAATAACTCATATTTCATATGAATAACTCATATTTCATATGAATAACTCATATTTCATGTGAATAACTCATATTTCATATGAATAACTCATATTTCATATGAATAACTCATATTTCATGTGAATAACTCATATCTCATATGAATAACTCATATTTCATATGAATAACTCATATTTCATATTGGTATTCAGCATTTTAGATAATTGGCTAATTTGATCCCTAAAAGTCTGTCCTGTTTTTGTAATTAATTATTTTATGTTAAAAAACAATAAACTATTTTCGGTAGTCGTTGCTACGTAAACAACATGACCAAACATATGTCTAATTCTTATTGAATAGATATGCTTGTCAGTCGTAGAAAATGTCAAATACATAAGTTGATAGTAGCCTTATGTCCAAATGATAACGCAAAGTATTGTTTCGAAAGACATAATGTTTATTTGTATATAAGGTTTAAAGCGACAGCTAGCTCTTCAACAATAAGGGAAAGAAGCAAATAGGTTCGATTAATGGTAGCGATAATACTTGTTGCAAGCAAGCGTAGCTTAAAGATTATGTATCTGATATATTTTGCTTGGTTGCAGCTGCTACGAATTGTGTCGTTGTTGGTAAGCTGGAATAGAGTAGAGTATTTACTAGTTTGCACAAATATCCTTGGGTTCATGGGTTTCATCGGCTTCTTTAGACATGGCAGAATCACCATTTTTTAACGTAAATTAAATGACTGTCTGAGGCAAAGGTGCAACTCCAACAGAGGTTGGCATCTTCAGCCTCTCGCCAAAATAGTCCACTGGGCTGTTAGAATCAAATTCAGAATTTATAGTGGCAAAATGACGGTAAGGTACATCCTCAGCAATATGGAAAAATGTACTTTCTTCAGATAACTGGGCTTCCTCTGGATTGACAATGATTTTTGTTTGAATGTTCTCTGGTTTGGCTTCTTTTAGGGTGAACTCATTTTCCTTCTCAATGCCAATGTCAATGCGTTCTTGGCGTTCTTGGCGTGGTGCAAGCTGCTCTGTTGAAACTTCTTTTGTTTCAATATCATGTGTCTCTGCAGAACTTGGCTCGAACTGGTCTTCGAAACCTATTGCAGCAAATTCGGTGGCTGGGAGGGGATACGAATTGAACTTCCCAATAATCTGGTTTGGCATTTTGTTACTAGCGACAGGAGAGTCTACTAGGGGAATTCGCTTGGGGGCTCCAATGGGCTCAACTTTGCCAAGTGAGTTTTTTATGTCTGGATTCTCAAGTTTCTTGTCAACTTCGGTCTGGACAGCTGCCGTTGCAGGTATGACGGGAGCGGTTTCTACATCCGGTGCGTATAACTTATGACCGATACTTAAATTACCATTATGTGGCTTCCAGTTTACTGAATGTAAGGCCGTGGGTTCGGTAATTCCCTCAGCTTTGACTATATGCTTGCGTTCAGGTATAACATATATGGGACTGGCTTGCATATTTTTGACAGTCAGCTTTTCATTTTTTATAGCATAGGGCTTTATTGCTACCTCCTCATCCGGCATCGGTAGCGCCAAAACGCTGGCCATACAAGCTGCTGCCATCAGCAAAATATAATAGTTCATGCTGTAAGAAGACCGTAAACAGTAAATTATTGTATATTATTGTAAATTGTAAAGGACATACATATTCGAAGTGCCGTAGATTAAATATTCTTCAAGACATTTTCGGATCATTTTTATTAGTTGAAGTTAATTTAGAATACTTCTCCTAAACCAAAAAAAAAAAAAAACAAATCGTAAAATTCTATCATAGCACGACTATGAGATTTGCGAGATTTGGTTCAGAGTCCAATGTCTTTGCCAATCATAATTCGAATACACTCATTGTATATTCATTTGCAGATTTGTTTATGTGTATGCATGTGTGTGTGTACAGTTAATTATGTAATATGAAAATGAGATTTATTGCTTAACTAATTTTGATGGAATTTATATTATGTCAAAGAATATTCATATCCATTGAATCTTCTGTTGGAGCGAAGTTTCCCCGCGTCAGGGAATGCCTGGATAAGATAATAAAACCCAAGTACCACCGTCGTTGCGTACTCAAGCAAAGTTTATTCGGGACTAACATAATTCTGTTGCTTAACATAATTAGTACGCATTAATGAGGGACTTAACATATGTAGGGATGCACGCTTGCATTGAATGTAAATTAACATAATTTTCAACATCTTCCACTGCGTTTTTTGTTTGTTTTCATGTTATCATATTTGTGAACCTCGGAAGTGGTTTTTAGTTATACAAACAATTTTCCAGAACTTGCACCAAATACTCACCTTGCACTTTTTACACTTGTTTCGTGTTTTAAAGATGTTTTGCTGTTGCGGGTCTTGTTGAGATTTTCAGTTTTTTTATTCCTTAATTAATTTTGAAACACACAAGCAATCACTGTTGACCTTGGCCATTAGCATGTTCTGGACGGTCACTTTCAGAAACCACTTTGCCGGGCTGCTCTTGGTTCAGGTGGGTTTTATACATTCGGTGGGCCCGCAATTCTGACAGCGTCGACGTCGACAGCGCATTAATTGCAACGTACTGCGACGTTGAAAACATAAACGGACAGTGAAAAGTATGCGGATGGAAAGTTTCTCCGTGACTCGACTCATTGACAAATAGACGATTGCACGCAACCGGAGCAAAAGTGCTCAAATATCAGCACAAAAAATAAAAAATAATCCGCGTGTTTGCTACAGGCCATAGACAAGGCAAAATTGCTGCGATCTGCGACCACAGGAGCTATCGAACAATTCAAATCATAGGAGTTCAATAATCATGTATGTATGTGGTATATATCTATCATATATCATATATATATGTATACTGTAGTAATGTTGTTGGACATCGAGAGCTGGAAAATCGATCGATATGTGTAAATCGATAAAACGCGTTTTGCAAAATATTGAATAGACTTCTGGTAACCGTCTTTATAGATCGATAAAAATTGGATGACCAAGACCACTGCTGCACCCGAAATCCCCAAAATGTATACTAATGTAATCGTAGGTCGACATGGATCCTAAATTTGAATAGTTAGGCATACATGCCGAATCAAACTAAGCTCTCAACATAATGAATGTAAGTAGAGCTCGAGTCTCAGCTGGAATGCTTTGAAAGTATTTCCCAATTAAAGAACAATAACAATTAGTGCAAGTGCAGCAGTAAACAGACTAATTTAAACATTCTAAACTCAAACCGTAAAAAGTATGGATTTAAGCTGACCTCGTCAAGACGTCCGCTTTGGTTAGCTTTTAAAATTACCTCTAAATGACAAAGCGTACCCATGCCTCGTGCTCTGTGACTGCCAATTGCTCAATTTAGACGCCGGCAGTGCTGAGCAGAGGTTTTTGATTTTACATATATTTGATTAAAAAGGCTGCAAAAAACTTGTTGAAATTTAAATGGGTTTATTTTTTTTTTACTTTTTAACAGACTTGCATACACTCTAAAATTTAAATATAGATAGAAGATGTATAAATGTTTGTATCAGGTAGAAAACAGGTAAGAATATTTTTTCTTTGTTTTGTTTTTTTTTTGCTAATTTAATATTCCGAGCAATTGCGGCTTACGACATTGTGAACGCAAATTTGATCAATATTTTTCTGTCTTGCAATTCTCTGCGAGCGGGAATGACACTACTCGCATAAGTACCTCTGGTGGGCTAAAAGATCTTGGTCAATAACATGGCAATGAGCAAGTCGATTCATGTCCTGGATACTGGAAACACCCCCCATTTTCAATTTGACGAAACCTCGGCTGACGGTATTCTAGCATCTCAGTAAGCGGAGAGATATCTTGTCGAAATTACGGTTGGGGTAATGCTTCTACTGTACCGTCCCGTTATAACTTAACAAGTCTCCAAGCTCGCTTTCTGGTACCTCGTCATTAAGTTGCCAGTAAAGGCCTCCCTGCATACAAAGATAAACGTGATTATAACGTAACTGTACAACGACCAGAAATGTTCGGTCGCCACCATAGGGAACCAGGTTACGGAGGAGCTCCGATTAGACGGAACAGTACAAGAGACGTCAAAAAGCGAGCAGTGGAAGGAAGTCACCCACAAAGAGAAGGCCAGAAAGCCCAACAAACGAGTAGCTCGCATTGGGGAATCGAATCCAGGGATCTGGCTGAAAGCAAAATGGGATGAGTCAGTTCAAGACTCCGTTAGCGCATAAGCATCACTAGGTGGCAGCAAAGGGTCAAATACCAGAGTCTGTTGAAAAAATTTATGGCGATCCTCGTAAACCTTGCAAACGACGGGATGGCAAAGGGTGTATTGTAAATATAACTATATTAAGCAGCTCATTATGCATATCGACAACGGGAGAGTCAGCGAGGATTTAACATTCAGTGATCACCAAGCAATTCACTTTGAGATCAATGGGAGAATGTAAAGACGTCCGCGACCCAAAACAACCGGTGGAAAGGAAACTGTCTAAATGGGGATACTTTCACCGACGGTATACGTCACGCCGAGGCAACAGACAACGGGCAATCAGCCGATAGCATGGTGATGAGACTAAAGTTATTCGTAACGCACGCTTGCGATCTATCTATACCTAAGAGAAAGCCAAACAGACGTACAACACGCTGCTGGATAAGCCAGTTAAGGAAGGTGAGAATGCGCTTTCAACGTATCCGGGGCCGCCCATATTTTATCCGTAGGCTGGAGGACTTTAGAATAGACAAGCGAGACCTCAAGCACAACATCAAAAGGAAATCTAGCTCTTTTCGGGCAATCCCAGACGAGGTTGTCACAAAGAAGATTTGGATCCAGGACACTTATTCTACGGCTCTTGCCGCCATAGTATGGAGCCAACCAAACTTGGAGAAAAGAGCTTGTGCAGCAAGTTTCTACGAAAAAGGTTATTTGAGGCAATCAGAGGAATGTGCGATAAAAAGGTTCCGGGTCCAGACGGTATCCCGAACTATGGCTTGAAAGCTTGCGGTTTCAACGATACCTGATATCTTTACCAAGACATACTCCAGACGAAGTATTCCCTCTTGCCAAAAGGACCTGTGAGGATATATGCCACACTGTCTTGTAGATAAATGGAAAGTCCTGAAAGTAGTTTACAACGTCTTACTGTCCATTCTCGAAGATAAAAACGCGCTTTCCGCTTCCCAATATGGGATACGATTACAGGAGGTATCTGCATAGATTTAGACACGCGGATACTCCACAGTAAAACTTCATAGAGGATCCGAAACACGCACTCTACCATTGCCCGAGGTTAAGGGGCTACTACTTTAGTGCCGCCCCAACAGAGACTTTTGTCCAGCACATGATGAGGTATCCCTAACACTGAAGAGAAATCCGACAGTTCGCCATGGGCATTCAGGAGGATCTGAAACAATGCGAAACTGCGCGGCGAATAACGGAGAGTGCCCTATTATGCAAGCTATCTCCGTAAAGTAATAAAAATTGATGATCTCTCGGGAATTGGGTGTGTGTATGCGCCGACGTCAGTTACGCGTGCATGCAGTGGCCTTCTGTATCCATGCTTATAGCGAAAATTGTACAGCTTTGGAATAAGTCTGAATTTATTTATTGCAACACTGTTAGTTATATATTTGATTATTTAAATTAATAATTTAATTTATACTTGCGATCAGTGGAAGTTTTAATTTTGAGATATTTAGAGGATTTAGATATATGTTGATTAATATAATGAAACAAAGCCTTTATATTTACTAAATCAAATGTCAATTTAATTTAAGAAATTTATTCTTCTGTAAATTTGTAGTACATTTATTCATATACATGAACAATTCCTTTCACAGGACCCCAATATCAGAAGCTATCTGCGCTCTCGTGATGATAGCAGCCAAAAGGACGGCCTGTCGAATGCACCGTCTATTGCACAGATTAACGGCTACTTGTTAGATAGGGATTGTAATGATTTTTTGCCAAAGGCTGTACAAAGCCTTACAAGTGAGGAGCAGGATGTACTGCGTCGACTTCTTGTTTTAGACCCACGTCAGCGCATACGAAGCGTAATGGCATTACAGCGCATTGCGATTTTCAAGGGATACAAATTGGAAACGAAACGGCTGATGAGTGTACGCAGAAGAATATAAATTTTATGTACCTTTTTCATTTTTATTTTCATTTTTGTAGATTTCTCCATTAGACATCATTATGAAGGATGGCATTCATATATATGAAGGCAGCCAGTATGAACAATATTACAGTGATCTGGCGGACAAGCCGTTTTTCAACTTCTCGGACTTTGCTTCGTAAAAATAAAATATAATTTGTGTGGAAATTTCGTCCAATCTTTGTGGCATTAAGCATTTCCAATTTTTAAATGGAATTAAATTCCAAAAATGTTTTCAAATTTGTATTTGGGGGAAATAATTAAATATAAACCAAACTTTTCGGTGTTTAGGTAAGTATGTAAAAAAATATCAAACCCAAATAATTTTCCCTTTTAGATAGCCGCTCCCAAAAAAAATGTACGCGCTGGATTTGCACAGAGCGATATCAAGCATCTATTACCACTCTTAATGAAGCTCCGTAATGTTTAACGGCGACTAAAAATTCAGCTTCACTTTATCAACAGCGATTTTCCTAAATCATTTTGTGGCTCTTAATATATTGTATTTATTTTTTTTTGGATTTTTTGATCCATATTTGACATTCACTACGACAAATCCATGTTGTAGCGGAGCTTACAGAGGAATACGAATCGCGAATTATTGTTAATTTGTTTCTAATTTACATCAACTCATTGCTTATTATTTGTTTGAATACGATTTTCAACTCAAACTCAAAGACTAATTCCCCATATTTGGAATGTGGTTACTATTTGCGCGTTTCTATTTTTTGACTTATTTTTGCTGTGTCACAGCTATTCATCTTGCGGAATGTATGGGAATTTTACGAAGATGCGAAACGCAGTTCACACAGTGAACATTTCGCATCTTGCATCTTTCAGCAGTTCGTTGTGTACAAAATTGTAACTCAAAATGAAAAACTAATGGATTAAAACCCGATTTGAACGACGAATAAGAAGTTGCTAAAAATATGCTTTGAAACGTTTTGCAAGATTTGATTGTGGATTTGGACGATATATAAAGCGAAGCAGTGAATTCAAGAACATTTATAAGAAGAGGGGTTTTTGCGGTTCTCCTGAGATTCCCCAATCCTTGCCACAATTGTTGTACCATTTGAACTTTAATTACTCAAATTTATTATACTATTTGATTAACTTCTTCATTTTAAACGTTTATTTGAATTGCTCCCCCTTTAATTTTATATAATGTAAAACAAATCATTATTATTTTATTCTAATTTATAATTTAATTTTAAATTTTTCTTCTTTTTAATATCTTTTTCAAAATCAAAAAGGTTCTGCAACTTCGATCAACAGGTCCTAAAGTCAGATTTGCATAAGTCATGCATAATTAAGTATTTATAAAACGCGGCGTAATTATGGAATAAAAGATTTGTAAATAGGTTTATTACTTTTTTTAATTATAGGTATGACAACAAGATATTTTGAAAGATCGAAAATAATCAAGACTGTATATTCGATACCATTTTTTGACTGGAGTAATGGACCAATTGTGTCAATTAAGACTTAAATATAAAAAACAACTTATTGGTGTTTGTCTAATGACTTAAGGGGCTTAGTATGTATTACTAGAAATCTGAAATGCGCATATCTCCACAATTTGTAAGCCAGAGTCGCCATCCTCTAAATGTGATTTATCACCCGCAATTTTAGAGCTACATTTAGCAAACTTGGAAGGAAGATTACAAGGAACCTTCTCTAATATTTTTTTCAGCCACGCCCACTATCGACCTCAAAATTCACAAAAGCCTATATTTACCGCAATACTCGCAACTGGGAGGATAAATTAATAAGATCGGTATTTCTTGGCTAAGCCCACCCTAATCTGTGGCTTTTGTTGTCAGATGGTATGACTTATTGGTGTCAGAGTATTTCGCTGTCGGTTACGTCGGTTAGTAATAAATGTGTGGTATTTCAATAACAGATTAATGAGTTTCTTGGTCAACAAGATGGATTCATCATCGGCAGTAGATCGTCGTGATTTTTAGATAAGGTCAACGCACGCATGTTTGCATTGTAATCGGTGGGAAGTTCGCAGGAAATTCCCGTGTAAATTAAGATAATTTACGGCAATTTAAGAATTGAATGCAAAAATCTAAAAAAAAAAAGTTTTACACAAAAAGAAAAAAACAAGAAAGAACGGTTACCCTAAGCCCGCAGAAGATTACTTACCCTCTTGGGTATGCTTATATATACATTTTTGATCTCACTTTGAAATATTATGTTTGTGTACGTTTTAAACAAATTTTAATTGTAGGTTTACGTATAACTGAATTGCTTTGCCACAAATATTTAAAAAATATATATATTGATAAAATATATAACATATTTTAAAAAAATTTCGTTTTACGCAAATATTTTTCTTATGGTCTGTATTTGAACTGAATATTCAACATTTATGTAGTTAAATTGAAACAGAAAGAGAGATGTCTGCGCAGGTGCCGTTTGATATATATATATATATATATATATATATACTGACATATCCAGAT